>APFE030783126.1:204305-235255 GCA_000404065.3 Pinus taeda
TACCTTGGCAACAGGAGAAAAAATATCACCAAAATCAATTCCCGGCACCTGGGAATAACCTTTCGCTACCAACCGAGCTTTGTATTTCTCCACCTTCCCTTCTGCATTTGTCTTCTTGAACACCCATTTGTTGCTAATGGGCTTCCTTCCAGCCGGCAATTACCAGATCCCAAGCCTCATTTTTGTGCAAAGATGCCATTTCATCAACCATGGCCTCTTTCTAGAGTTTTCCATCCTCTAAATCCACTGCTTCCTTCACAGTTCTGGGATCATCATCAGTAACAGATAAAGCAAAGTTTGAACAGAAAGCAAATGGACTATACCTTTCTGGCTGCCTTCTTTCTCGAGCTGATCTTCTCAAAGCCAGAGTTTGTGGCTCTTCATCTTTTGATTCCTCCTCTGCTATAGAGTCTGATTCTTCCTCCTTTAGTTTAAACTCTATCTCCACAGGTTCCTTTGGTTGGACTTCATGTTTAATAACATCTTTCACCTCTCTGAACACCACATCTCGACTGTACACAACCTTCCTTGTTACTGGGTTCCAAAGCTTATAACCCTTTAAACCATCCTTATACCCTAAAAAGATGAACTTTTCAGATTTACTATCCAACTTGCTTCGTTTCTCCTTTGGAACATGTACATATGCATCACATCGAAATACCCTCAGATGTGAAAGAGAGGGTTTCTTACCAGTCCATACTTCTTGTGGAGTCTTATCCTCCAACGCTGATGAAGGTGACCTGTTGACCAAGTAGCATGCAGTATCCACCGCCTCTGCCCAGAATTCCTGTCCTAACCCGGCACCACTGAGCATGCTTTTTGCCCTTTCCATCAATGTCTTGTTCATTCTTTCTGCGACTCCATTTTACTGAGGTGTATATGGAGTAGTTTTCTGTCGTGCTATACCACACTTCTTACAAAATTCTTCAAATTCCTTACTGCAAAACTCTCCACCATTATCTGTCCTTAGCACCTTTATCTTCTTCTCTGTCTGGTTTTCCACCAAAGTCTTAAATTCTTTAACCTTGTCAAAGACTTCAGATTTCTTCTTAAGGAAATATATCCATGTATTCCTTGAGAAGTCATCTATAAATGATACATAGTACACAGACTTACCCAGTGATGGAACTTTCACAGGTCCAAACACATCACTGTGCACAAGCTCTAATATTTGTTTCGTCCTCTTACCACCAGAGGGGAAACTCACTCGATTCTGCTTCCCATATACACAATTTTCTAGAAATCAAAATCCAGAGATCTATTACTCATACCTTCTACCATACCTTTACCATGAAGTATTCGAAGGCCCTTCTCTCCAATATGTCCAAGCCTTTGATGCCACAACATGGTCTTCTCTCCAGAGAACACTAGATTTTCTGCTCCATTTTCAGGAACCATAGAACTATGCACCCGTCAACAACAGTGCTACCTTGCAGCTTGTACAGAGTTCCATTCCGAACTCCCCGCATTAATACTAGTGCTCCTCGAACTATCTTGTAGGTATCCTTCTCGAACACTGTCTTTACACCTGCATCATCCAACTTGCTTACAGAAATCAGATTTCTGGCCAACGCAGGAATATGCAGAACACCCGGAAGGGTTTTAACCCTTCCACCTTGCAACTTCAACTTTACTTTTCCGCGACCAATGATTCTAGCCTTCCTATCATCTCCTAGGAAGACATCACCACCATCGTATTTCTCATACTCGCAGAACCACTCTCTATGGGGAGTGAAGTGAAAGGATGCACCTGAGTCAATCAACCATGCCTCATGATCTACATGTGTACTTGAAGAAGCCAAGTACACATCCCCACGTTCATCTGAGGTGGTTTTCGCCTCTTCAGAAGAAGCATCCTCAAATCCCTTTCCTTTATCAGGAGCTTTAGATTTACACTCCCTTCTGAAGTGCCCTTCCTTTCCGCATTTCCAACACACCACCTTTGTAGGTCCTGAGATAGATCTCCCTCTAGATTTAGATCTCCCCACCGATGACTTATTTTTGTTTCTGTTCTGGGAACCGTCCTCGTACAGACAGGGGCATACCATTCTAGTGTCCATATTTTTCCGTCTTTCATCTCCTTCCGTCAGGCAGGCTGAGACTATTTCATCCAAACTTGAAAAGAAGTTGCATTCTACCTATTGCAATAACTAGAACATCCCAACGAGTCTGGTAGAGAACACAACAAACTGATGCACTTATCTTCTCTGAAATTGTTAATATCAAACAATAATAACTGACTTACCCCATTATTTAACATTCACATGCTCGTCACCGAGTGTCCATCTTTCATCCTGAGGTTATACATCTTTTTCCACAGGAACAGTTTATTCACCAGAGACTTAGATTGGTAAAAAGTCCCTAACTTGTCCCATAAAGCCTTTGCCGTAGCTTCCACTGATACATTCAACAATACTGAATCTGAGACACACAATCTTATTGTGCTCTTTGCCTTCCGATCCAACTTCTTCCATTCTTCATCGGTCACTCCCGTTGGTTTAGTACCCAGATCTACTGAGATCCACTGATCTTTATCCACCAACAGATCCTCCATCTTGAGTTTCCACAGCTAAAAACTATGACCATTGAACTTCTCAATCTCTATCTTTCCGCTGCTCGCCATCTTCTTTCACCACCAGAATCGGTCTCGCAGATCTCCCACTGAACAGGGTCTACCACAGGCCTGAGCGAAACCCCTCAGCAACAAAGGCGTCCCTTTGAAGCCAAAAAAACTCTGATACCAAATGTAGGTTTTAACCCCGTACAAAATTACCTGAATACAAATTCTAAATCATAGGAAAAATAAAAATGCGAGAGCATAACACATAAAACACATATACACAGAGATTTCCCATTGAATCTCAAAACCGAAACTACCAGCTTGATTTTTCATTATGTTCCTTTCAATGTTACAATACATATTTATACATGCCGAAGCATCTAATACCATGGATTGAAAAACCATCACGTCCAATACCATGGACCAAAAGACCATCGATCCAATACCATGGACCGAAAACCATCGCGTCCAAAAAACATGTGCAAAAATCATGAAAAAAACCATAGGTGGGTCCGCCGAACCTAACATAGGGTCCAAAACCAAAATTTTCCAGGGCGCTGCCCCGAACCCTATAAAGTGGGGTTACGGGTACCCCTCAAACCCCCTGTTAACTATGTGGAAAGAATATAACACAGCCCAACAATCAAGAAGGTATTGATCTACATGTTCTTGAGACCTCACAGGGAGGATCTCATCCCTAGAAGGGGCCAAATGTTAGCTCTGCTACATGTTTGAATATTTTGAGAATCAAGGAAAACTTGGCCATGGTGTTTTTGCAAGAAGGGAACTCGCAGTAGTTCACTTTATCCTTCCCCCTTCATTTGTTTTATACCTTTATAACCCCAGTACCCCTGTTTTCCTTTGTTTTGCCACCAAAACTCTGTAAACCCCTTTTCAGCCAAGCCCATTAGTGCTAAAGTTTAATCCATATAACTGCGCCTTCACAAAAAGGTCCCCAACCTATGGTTTTCCCTGTCACATCAGTCCCAAAAATGTGTGCATTAACTCCCACCGTCTTATCGTCCACCACCCAATCTAACGACAATCAAAGCCCTCGCTCCTTTAAAGTGCCCCCACGTTATCCCATGGGGAAAGCGGTTTCCCACGAGCTCCATCTGCCGCGTGTCATACGCCCGTTGCATCGCTTCCCCATGTACAAAAACCACCACCTCCAAAAAGTGGGGCGGGGAAACCGCTCACCTCCCACATGTATGTCCTCTCGCCTGTTATCTCCCTCGTTGTTTGACCTCGTGGTAGCTGTCAGATCTGTACGACTATGATCTGACGGCCCACGTTGCTCCATTCACATATCCTCTGATAGCCCTCACAAACTAATCTATGTCATCCATCTCTGTGATCCAACGACCAATTTCCATTCTACATCCTTCCCGACTATTCACATCCACAACCATTCTTTGATATCGAAGGAAGAAGGTGGCCAGCTACCTGTACTCGACGGAGTTACTCTCCAACAAATGCATTCAAGGGCATTATGTTCGAAGAAAAAAAGGACATTCCTCGAGCAGTTTACAGCATTAATCAGTTATGGATGATTCTTTTATAAAACATTTTACCTGCTCAGAAGGACAACCAAGTACCAGAAAATGTCAAAGGCATTCATTCAAACAGCAGATTGTAGCAGAAATCTTTATCAGATAGTTAAGGTGGTTGGTGGTCCATTATGACTCCTCCACACATAAGATAGTAGATATTTTTGTAATCAACCTCTATATATACCCAGAACACCAAATGTAATGGGTTGATGAATGATATTTTGTTGTAAGCTTCAACTTCTGGAGACTGTAACTACTATGATACCTGAAGCGTCTAGTCTTCATTTTCAGCTAATGCAAGCTTCTTTTGCTGTTAGTTGCTCACTTTACACTTCTTCTTTGTTCTAGGTTGTTCTTGTTATGCATTTTTCATTTGCTCTCGATGTTTAGCAGTAGAGGGGCTGTCACCCCACCTCTGTGTTAGAATATAGTTAGTATTATCGAAGGTGTATTCATGTTTCTATTGTTATAATAATAGAGAGTTGTCATCCTATCTGCGCATTAGATAATAGATTTACAAACCTCTTTACTGGTTGCAGTCGGCCATCACATGGTCTTGTGCATCTGCCAGTGTGGTCAGTATTCTCCATTTCCACTAAATCCTCAAACTGTGAGTAATTGGTTGTCTAAAGCCTTGTAGTCTGGGGGTGTTCACCCATGTTTGGGGTTAAGCATAGTAGAAGTGGTTATCTAGCTTGAATATGCAGCATTTCTTTCGTTCATCCACCATTTCTCCAACATTTTTGTTGAGTTTGTAATGTTCCCAAGCATCTCTGATATACAACCTAGGAGAGTTCCTTGGGGTGATAACACTTCCAATGCTGGCCCAAAAATCAACCCAAGACTATCATCCTCCACGTTCGCCATATCGGATGATGGATATAAAGTCAAAATCTTAGACACCTGCCCTTTATAATTGTTGTTCTTCATCAACTCAGTCAAAGGAATGTATATTTTTAACTTAGCAATTTCATTTTCTAAGTTAGAAAATGAAACTTTTTCTACCTCTTTCGTTGAAACCTCTTTATTTTTAGTTTTCTCCTTTGACACACTAGGATGATTAGATCTTTCACTTGCTGATGGCGTTTTGTTGGTGATAGGATCAATTGTCTCTTTTCCATTTTTTTGCACAATGGGAGGATCATTCTTTGGCGATGCTTCCTCCTTCCTTTTCTGAATTGGATTTATGGGCACATCTCTACTTCGGAGTGAATATTGTCGTTGTCGGGCTGAAAAAGGATTCATGTATCCTCTTTGGTATTCATCGGACTCTTCCTCAAGAACTATTTCATTTGCTAATTTGAGATTCCCATCCCTTTGTACAACTGAATTCTTGGAGTACTCCTCATCTTCAGTGATAAAGATTGGCATATCATCAGGTGTAAAGAAATTATTCTCTTCTCCAATTACATTCTCCTCCTCATTTGATTCCGGATCATGTACATAATTATGCTACAAGGGTGTCTTCACCTGCTGCTGTGCTGCTCGGTCTTGTGTCCGCTGCTCTCTTTGCTTGATTCTAAATTTTGGATGTTGTTGGCCACGAAAGTTAGGATTTCTGACTTGTCGTTCAGGCTTGTAAAGTTTCCATCTATCAAGTATCTGCTCCATCTTCGCAAGCACTTAATATGAAGTGGAAATATCTTCCTTTATTGTGACTTTCTTTTCAGCTCTTGCTCTAGCTCTCTTGGCAAGCAAATTTGCTTCAACGGTGGCTGCAACCTTTTGCATGTCTTCCAAAGTGGCCAGATCTCTTTCTCTTAGTTGATAGGCCATATCAGTATCAAAATCATCTGGAAACTTAATCAAGGCCATCCACATAGGTGGCTTTATATGATCAGGAATTGCATTGTAGACAAAGTTGAATCTAATACAATAATCTTAGATGGACTCACCAACATTCCACTTGATGCTCTCATATTCGGAAAGGATCTAAAGAGGATTTTCCTTCACTTCCCAGCAATCCAGGAATTGAATCTGCAGATTGGCCAATGTAGTGATACTTGCAACCAGCAAAGCTCTAAACCATTTCCTCACTTCACCACCAAAGGTTTGTACAAACAGTCTCATTGTCACATTTTCTGCATCAATCTCATGGAGGTCGAAGAAATCTATCATCCTATCCACATGTTGTTGGGTTGTAACACTGTGAGGAGTCCCATCAAACAAAGGAATTTTTCTTTGATAATTGGTAGGCATATCATCTAAAGTTTGAGGTAGCACAAGGGGTGCAAAATGAGCAGCCATTGCTCTTGGTGGATTCGGTCTTGGGGATGTTGCGAGAGTGGGTGCAGCTGATGTATGGGGTATATGAGGTGGTGCGTGTGGAGGTGAAGCAATTTTGGATGTTTGAGGGGTAGACGGAGGTGACACCACTGCAAATTTTTGATCAGAGATAGAAGGCTGCATGGGGATGGTGGGAATGAAAGGAGTTTCGATGGGAATTCCAAAGCTAGATGCAATCGTGGAGGATCCAAGGGTTGCAGATGCAGTTTCTAAGAAATCAATGATGTTCGAAGCCACAATTGAAGTTTGGATCTATTTCAAGATATACTCATCAATTGATTTATTGGCCGTTTCAGTTTCAAGATCTTTGACAAACTGTGGATTTAGGACAATAGAACCAATAACACTTTTGGATTTTGTTTCAAACAGTGATAGATCAAACTGTTCGTCAAACTCAAGATCTTCAAGATACTCAAAGACCACTAGACATGATTGAGATTTGAACACGGGAATTACAGAACTTTCTTGACGAAGGATTCTTAGAATAAGACTGGGATTTTTGTATACAGGAGGAAATCTGGATCTGGATTAGCTCTGGTATATCTTCTAGAAGCCAATGTGCTACTATTTCCAAGAAATCAAATGGACATTAGCAACTTGTTCAACCTATCAAATCCTAAACTAATCATCCAAAAGCTTAGAATTAACAGATGTACGGGGGCATTTTGCAGGTCAAATTTTCCGTTTATAAGACTAGACCGGAGATTGGCTGAAGTAGCTTCTATATACTTGCGCTAATGGAAAGCAAAATCATTTCGAAGGATACCTAGATAATCTTCAGACTCCCTTTATAGTTTATAAAATGAAGAATATGAACAAACAAACAATTTCATCCTTAGGATGGTCACCACTATATTAGTGCCTAAATCTACCTCAGGCTGAGAAAGATAGGATCTAAGACAACATCAAACCATGCTTAACCTGGTAGCTAACCCTACCAGGTCGTGAGAGGGCTCTCTCCTGGTCAATCTCAGCAAAATATGATCGATGAGGGCTTGAGATGACTGATATGCTGATTGATTTTAGGCTAGGTATGTGTGTAAAACAGTTGATTGAATAAAATGATGTTTTTGTTGGCTCAAATGGAAAGGCAGATCTTGGGTGTAGGGAATGAGGCTCAGTCTTGCACAGATCTCAATGGGGAAAGGTAGGCAACTGATTTTTGTACTTCACGTTGAATGGGATGGAGAGATTAGATAGGTGAGGAGCTGAAGAGGGCAAGATAATCGATGGATCCTCTTCAAACAGCTAAAAACATCAAAAAACTAAACCAAACCCGAGGTAGAGTACTGCAATTTCAATGGATTCTACCTTCACTCTTGTTTGATTTAGTTAAGAAGAAACAAGATAGATGATGACATACATAACACATAAGTAAATTCACAAGTATAGAAGAAAGCACTGTACCAAAACAAATCGCCACATGAATTCCAAAGAGTGCGGGAAACCCTGGTCTCTATTCCTTAGCCAAAATGCTGATATGAGTATACAATGAAGCTCCTTCCTTTCTCAAAAGTGCAACCATGCTAATGACTAAAAACCACATAATATAGACAAACCATAGCTGATCCTAGCCTCTAGGGGTTGATCTCACATGTTTAGGAGCTGTTCCAACTAATTCTAAACTCAGAACTAAAAATTAGGTAGTGGAACAGCATGCCTCTAGAAACAAGGGAACTGATTCATTCAATTTCAAACAACTTTTTGATAGATGAATCTACCTCCATAAGTGAAAATTTGACATATTTACATCATGATCCATCCATCTACATTCAATTACATCACAAGTTTGACATTAAGAAGAAGAAAATGTAAAGCTAGCAAAAGCTAGGCGAAAAACAGAGTATACTTGGTCAAACTGGGCCAAATTTCCTCTATGTGTCGCGCCTGATTCTCTATGCATAGTGCCTGTTTGGAGCCACTTTTAGAGGCCTTCCTAATGTCCAAATTCCCTCCAAGTGTGCTTGTTGGAAATTTCTAACCGTCTACTTTCCAACCCAAGTGGAATTTTTGCATTTGGCCTCCATTTTCCCCTCAAATGTTCAGTTTTCCCAACACTACTTCCTGTGTGTCAAAATAGGGGCAGTAAGGTCATTTTTGGAGTGTTTTTGACCTTTTTGAGGGATCAAATCCTGTCACAATTTCTTGGCCATTGGTAGGAAAGCATATTTTTGCATGCCAAACTGAAAAATGATAATTTTTTGTCATTTAGAGGCTCCTATCAAAAGCGAGCACCAAGTGGCACGGCGCATAGGGCAGAAAACTCTGTTTTTGGTGCCAAAATTTCCAAAAATGCAAAAAGTGCCCAAATTTTTTTGAAATTTGTGCTGAGTCTTCTCCATAAATCATTGTGTTGGGCTAAGGAAGCCTTAGCCAAGATCTAAAGTTTATTGTACTCCTTTCATCTCCTTGATGCCCTCTTCAACTTTGCCTTTATGCTCCTGATTCTTGCCTTGCAGACTTTGTTTCTCGCCATGTAATGATAAGCCATATGCCTCAACAATGTCCTCTCCATATTGGCCTTCTCCAACAATTTTTCTAAGTGGATATTGACTCTTTCAAGCCAAGATTCCTGATCGACATTGATCTCTTGCTCAAGAGATGTGAATTTCACCTTCCTCCTTTTGACAGCTTGGCGGTTCTCCTGAATGTTTCACAACTCCATAATTGCTTGTTGATCCTCAAGCTACTTAGTTCTTTGCTCCAGGTACTTTATTATCCACTTAGCCCTTTCCAAGTTGAGGGACAAAGCACTGATATCCATCTGTTGCTCCTGGATGGCTTCTTTGATATTTGTGCTTTGCGGGCCCATATTAGTATCATCACCCTCAATGAGAATGAAATCAGTCTCCCACTCGCCTAATGGCCCCTCGTCCTATAATGGCCTCTTGCCTTTGTCCTGAACCTGTTGTGCTGATGATGGTAGCGAGACCGCTTCCACCCAGGGTGGAGATAATACTCGCTTGGCTGCTGCAAACAACCATCTAGTGCCTTTCTGATAGGTGATAAACACAGAAATACTAGCAGTCTGTGTCTCATGACCCTCATGCTCATATGAACGTTCACCTATCTCATGCAAAGCCTCTGGAGGTCCCTGAGGATCTGTGAAAAACTCACGAGAAATGAAGTCCTCCCAAGTGATGCCCTGCAAACCAAGCTGATGGATGACCACAATCTTAATGAGAGAAAAATGATATACACTGTTGAACTGTTGTTGAGGAGTCTTGTGTTGTACTAGAGTGGTCATCTTCTCGATATTTCAACACATGAAGTAGGGGAGATTCATCATCCTCACCCTAGTAAAATGCATCAGCAACCTGATATGATAGGCATATAAACGGGAAAACTGGCCCTCATAGCTTAATTACTTCATTATCAGTTTCATCAAAGGAGCATAAGAATATTTCATGTATCGAAAAGGAAAAAATCTCCTGACTTGTCTCAAATAACCAAGATTGATGTATGGTTCATAATGTTGTCTGTCTACTTGCTGCCTTTTGTTCCTTTGCTCTCCAATATTAGGAATACCAGTTGCTAGAGAAATAGATTCTGGTGTTAAAGTGAATGTTACACTAGCTACAGTGGCTCGACCATCATGTAAATGAAGCACAAACAAATGGGCCAACTCACGGTGAAACTGAATTCTAGCAACCATCTCATAGAACTCATAGCAGGACTAATGTTGGAAACAAGTGATGGTGAGAGGGTAGGGATATAGCTCAGCAAGAGTATTAGGTTCTTCTCGAATATGTTTGCCACCTCTATGAGGCCTCTTGGGTGCATATACCTCTGTAGGAGAGTCACTGTGTGTCTCTTCTTCATGATCATATGAAGGATCAGACTCCATTTCTGCTAGTGAGTGAGATTTCTTGATGAAGAATAGGAAATTTATGGTGTTTTTTGATTTTCTGCCATGAAGGGAAAAGTAATATGAGGGACTGTAGAGGGAGGGAAAAATGAGGGATTTTGGGACTGTTTAGAACAAGGTTAAGTTAGGAAAACAAGGGATTAGGGAGTGACATGGGAGTTTTAGGGATAGAAGCTAGGGTTTGGGAATTTATATTTAGGATTTGGGGAATGGGAATTGGGGATATGGATAAATGATTTTTTGGGGATATGGGAGTTATGGAATAGGGGAATAAACTAAGAAAATGAGTGTGGGAATGGAAAAATGAAGAAGTGGTAGAAATAATTTTGGCAGCAAATTGATAAATACAAACCCTAACCACTATTTTCTTTGAGAGATGCAAAGAGGTAGGGTTTGATTTTTGTTTACACAACCACCATCATAAACTTTATAACAAACACCTTCACTAGCCAAGAGGAGAGTTCAACTTACTTGCTCACTGGAGGTTTTGGGCGATCTTGGTGATTTGAGGAAGTTTTTGAGTGAAGCAGGCTTGGCAGCTCTATGCACTGCACCTCAAACCCAACACGCCATGCCCTTTATGTGCACCGCGGCCGTGTAATTTTGCACTGGAAATTGTGGCCCTATGCGCCGCACCTCTAAATTCAGGAAGCGTCCCCACAATTTCTCTTGCTTTGCTCAAACACGGCTTTGATTTGCTCACACTTTGTCTTTGAATGCAAATCAGCCTTTAAATTGAGAAAAATCATTTAAACTCAAGAGCTTTTAATTTTTTGTTTCATAAAAACCCACTTTTACAATGTTTGGAATATGACTTTATTTTTAACTCAGTTTTTTGAACTTTTGAATTTATTTGAGCTTGTGATGAACTGAATGACTTGTGTTTTGTTTGCTTCACAAGGGATTGAAGTTGCTGAGGCGAGAGAAAGTGACTAGGGTTGCAGGTGAAGTGATTTACATATGAAGGAAATGAAATTACATGAATCTATACAATAAAACCTGAAATACTCTGTTTTTCCCCAAAACAGAGTTTTGAGGAAAAATACATCTTTGAGCACTTTTTTATAAGAGTAATTTGTACTAGAACTTCCTCATGTGCCTGCTAGATGTTTTTTTTTTTTTTTTTCTGTAAATCAGACTAATTCTATTATAATACAAAAAAGTTACAGCGAGTTACATCCGCCACCCCGAGATGGCTACTTGAGCAGTTTAACATTCTTAGACTGAGACTGAGCCTGAGAGAAAAAGGACTATGAAACTGTCCGCTGACTAGAACCAACCAAAACTGAACTCCGGACTAGAACCATCCACAACTGAACCTTCCACTCCCTGCCTTGGCAAGGGAGGAGTTTACAGACCCAAACATGACTGACATAGATTGACATTATAGACGCAGAATTTAAAATTGACATACCAAGACCTGAGGGGTGCGACCCAACCCCAAACACAGACTGACACTCCTAACTAGCTATTGCATCTACAACGATAACCAAAAACTGAAACAAGAGAATCCATACCACCCCGAACGACCACGTCGTTTGCCTAGGTGCATCGATTTGGTGGCTCCTCCACCGCTGGACTGATAAATGCACCTGGTTGCTCCTCCACCACTGTGCATCCAAAGGAGTCTGAGGCGCTCGTGTCTGTGTATGGTGCGTCGTCTCTCGCAGGCTCGCTTGGTCCAGCTCTGTCCCCCGCCACCACACCCGTGGCTTCCGAAGGCTGTAGTCGCTAACCCCGAACAGGCGAGGGAGGCCGTGGTGCTGCGGGGGCTTCTGGTCGGTCGACGTGATCACATTTTTCGATGCGCACTGAGACAAAGTAGACCGCATTGTCCAGCAAGAAAGGGATCCTGAAGCGGGTTGCCGGATGCCCCCCGAACGGACACACCAAGGCTCTTCCCCTTCCCCTGCCTCGTCCACGCGCTCGGAGAGCTCCGGGTGAGCTGATTTTCTCTGTGGATGCTGAGGAGCGTGGCAATGAGGCCCGCCCTCTGGCACCGCCTCTTGAGCCCCCTCGTCTGCAAGTGCCACGTTGCCATTCACGTGGCATTCTGTGGATAACACAAATCCAATTCTACCTAAAGGTTGCAAGTGTTGTGCACCACTGAGGATGCTGAGCCCGTGCAACAATTTGCGCACCAAATTCAGAACAGGAAATGGAGAACAAGAATGAACAGCCATGCTTACCACCCCGGTTGAGAGCTGAGCCCGGTCAGAAGCTGCGTGGAGTGAATTGCTACCTGAGGGCCGAGCCGACCAGAACCAAAGGACCAAATTTCGAACTAGGACATAAAGGAATTGAGACGCCGCGACACCCAGAGCTTCTGGAGGTCGAGGGCGCTCGTAAACCAAGCTGCTACTAGACAGAATGACACACCATGTTTCTACCCACAGCACAGAGCCACGAATTTCCTGTGAATCCGGGCATAAAACCAGGGCCTCCAGAGCCGACAGCCGAGGTCGGTGCTTGGGCTTATGCACCTGTGGTGCCACCATCCAAGAACCAGGCACCCCACTCACCTGCGTGACCAGATAGAATTTTCTCCAGACAGAGCTTCGCTCTCCTTCTCGCCAAACCCCTCTCATCGTCGAACTGAGGCAACTAACCGATATACCCCTGCACCCGGTTAATCTCCCTCCTCCTCCATTAATGTTGGCCAGACAGAATGAATGCCTTCTCGAGGCTTCGGGCCACTTGGCTCGGGCTGGCGGCCACTTGGCCTTTAATGAGGCCGCCTCCTCCATTAATGCGTTACATAACACCCGCATCTGGGGATGTGCCTGCTCGATGTTATTGAACATTTTGAAAAACTATTTTTTATGAAACCCTAATGAAACCCTTGACCTAATGACAATGAAATCCTAGAAAAGACTTTTGCAAACATTAAAAACAAAAAGGTGGTTGTATATGATTTTGATGAATAAACATGGGCCAGTAGGTAAAGGACATGAGGGAAAATGTAGGAGAAGCCACTACCATAAGATGATCCATGCCCCTAATGGAATGCAGCTAACTGGGAGGGACAATTAATATGCAATGCAACAAGAGGATTTGATCTCTAACAGAGGGATGAAGATACCAACACTAACAGATGGCATCCACAACGATGAAAATGTATTATGTGATTTTCATTGATGACTGTTCTTGTAAATGCTAGATTTATTTCATGCAGAAGAAGGACCAAACTTTCACAAAGTTTTGAGAGCTCAAGGCTTTGGTCAAGAAAGAGTCAGGGAAGAATATCAAGGCCTTGAAAAGCGACAATGGTGGAGAATATGTCTCTCAAGAGTTTAAGGACTTCTGTGTAGCGGAAGGAATTAAACAAGAGTTGACAACACCTCATAACCCAGAATAGAATGGTGTGGCTGAGAGGAATAAGGGGAAACATGGGAAATGTTGCATGATCAAGGACTACCACTTCACTTGTCGGCTGAGGCATGCAACACAGTGGTCTATTTGCAGAATAGAAGCCTGCATCGGATACTTGGGATGAAGACACCAGAGGAAGCTTTCTCTAGTAAGAGACCAGATGTGGGTCACCTCAAGATCTTTGGCTCATTAGTATATTGCCATGTGACAAAGGATGCATAGAATAAGCTTCAGCTAATAGTAGAGTTGGGATATTTGTGGGGTACATTGATACACCTCACAACTATCAGGTGTTCTTTCCTACCAGTTGGAGGAAAGTGGTTCATAGAGATCTCAAGTTTGATGAGAAGAAGGCCATGCAAGTTTCCCTTGAGAGGGAGCTCCAACTATAGTTTGTGGAGGAACTGTTGGTTCCTAAGGAGGAGGAGCCTCAGAATAATGCAAAGTAGCCGCATGCAGAGGTTCCAGGAGTGGAGACATCCACTCAAGCAGAGTCTTCAAGAGATGGATGGAAGCACACAAAGGAAGCTAACAGATTGCTGGAGGATGCGAGAGAGAATGTGGGAGCACCATCTTCTCAGTGCAGATAGAGGAGGGAACCTAAGAGATACACAAATTACATGGCCCTTGCTGGGGAATGTGCTGAGACCGAGCCATCTTCCTTTGAAGAAGCAGTGTAGCAGCCGATTTGGGTTGATGCTATCGTGGAGGAGTATGACTCCATAGTTCATAACAGTGTTTGGGATGTGGTTCTGAGACTGGAGCACAAGTCAGTTGTGAGTTCATGTTGGCTTTACAAGGTAAATTAAGCTGCTAATGGTAGTGTAGAGAAGCATAATGTAGGATTTGATGCCCATAGCTTTTCACAAGTCGAGAGGACTATGTTGCTGCAGTATATTTCGACAGAGGAGCAAGATATTGACATTTTGACAAAGGCATTTTCAAAGTGTAAATTCAAGTTCCATAGAGATAACATTGAGGTGGCAGATAATCCCTTTCTTATTGAGAGGGAGTGTTGAAATATGGCAACAAGAATATTCCAATTTAATTTGTCCTTGAATTAAATTGTGAATTAAAATCGAATTTAGTCTTAACAGCTACTTGGAAATAATTAATTAATTTATTTTAAATTAGTTAGTTGGATAAATTCAACTTAGAAGTCTTTCTGAAGTTATGCAAAAGTTATCCCTTAAATTAAGGAGATAAGATTGAGTTATATTTGAGTTGTAATTAGTTAAATCAGTTTACTGAGTTAAGTCCAGATAAATTAGTTCCAAACTATTAAAGAACTCATAGTGAGTTAACAGTCAGTTGATGCATTAATGCAGTCAACTAGTGTTACTCTAGTTAACTGAAGGTTCCCTCATAAAAAAGTCATGCATGTGGTCAAGGATTCATCCTTGAGGATTGCGCAGTTTTGAAGGATTAGTTTGCCACTTGGTTGAAGGGTAATCATCCACAAGGAACAACGCAAGGAAATAGGAGCTTGGGGGGTAGAGAGGAAGGCTGGAGAGAAGCCAAGATTGCTTGTGAGCATCTGTGAGGATTGTACTAAGAGTTGGCTAGCTGTGAGAGCTAAGGATTTGTATAATTCCTATGTATTTCCACCATATATGATAATACAATAATGTGGTGTTTTTAGTTGAGGCTTTCCCCAAACTATTTTCATGTGTATTTTGGCATTGATTCTTCTTCTTCTAGTTATATTGTTCAACTCGATCTTTAATCTTCTGTGAATTGATAGTAGAAGTAGGTTATAGAATTGTGATTTGATTTATATTGCATTATCGGGTTAACCTACCATCAGATTTTCTACATGGTATCAAAGCTAGATTTGTAGAAATCCCTACAGTAGCCGCCACATATCTTCTCAGAGATAAGCTACCATTGCCCGAGCTAGTTTATTTTAATTTTTGTATGTAAGCATATTTTAGTTCTTTGATATTAATGAAATGGAGTTTTATTTCTGCCGCATCTCTGTGTATATGGGTATTTTCATATTTTGTTGCATTCCTACATAAGTTTGGATAAGTTAGAACCATAGATGCAATTATATGGAAATGATGTTTTTTTTGTTTTTTCTTCTTTCAATGAAGTCTATCTAAATAAGGGAAAGAGTACTTTTCACTTTTGAAAGAAAATAACAACTACCTATAGAATACAACTCTCAATGGGAACTCAATACAATCCATAAATTTTTAAACATTTAAACCCAAAAGAGAAACCAAGAAACAAGAACCCAAAAATAGGCCAGAAAAAGTCCCCAAGCTAGAACACAAAGCACTAAAAAAGCATCAAAATTTCAAATCAAAGCCAAAAAAACACTCTCAAGTAATCAACAAGAAATAAAAAAGTGGAAAGATGAAGACAATGAAAACAAGATAGGGTTGTATCATAATGCTTCAATGTGAGACAATGTCCTACACAGTCAAAACCAGACCCTAGAAACATGAAGGAATAGAAAAGATCAAATGGGAGTGACAAAAGTTAATTAGGAATAATAACGAGTCAAGACATTCTCCAATAAACTTTTCAAGGTCAAGCTTGTATAACCATAAACAAAAATACCACCTCTTGTAAGAAAAACAAGCACATAATACCAAAAGCATGCACTCAAAAAAAAGTGAAAAATGAAAACAAAGATAAAGGAGCCTACTAGCATGGAATCCTCCCAAGGCATGTTTTGGGGCTTAAAGCCCAAGTTTTGACCAAGTCCTTGGTAAAAGCTCCACGAAATTGTGGGCACAGAGCATGAAGTCATAATAGAGTCACAGGGTTGTCCGCCCTTGCTTTTGTAAAGTAATGTCAGCTTGTTAGACCTACCCATGGTCTGTGGACCATGGGATTGTATAAATAGAGCGAGGCTCTGAGTATAGCACCTAATGCATAGCTAATAAATTGGAAGCATGATGAGTCTAAGAGATTGAATCGAAGTGTAAGGTGTATCTTTGGGTCATAGAGTAGGAGAAGGCTTTGCAACTAAGTGTGTAGAGGCCTAGTAGTCCACAGTTGAGTGCATGAACCCCTACAACTAAGTGCATAGGGAAGATAGAGTTTGTAACCGTTGGAAGAATTAATAAAGAGAAGATTACCATATTTTTATGTATATTTTCCCGTTTTAATATATGATTGGATATAAATTGCAAGTATAATGTTTATTTGTTGTGCGAATTCATATGAATGTGTTGTATGAATAAATATAACGTAAGACATCCATTTACGCAAAGATAATTAAATGGTATAGGAAGATAAGAAAGATCTGGGGTGCGACTTAGGGGAATAGCAAAGAGCACTGCTCCAGTAGCGTGGAAGCCCCACAACCCCTAGTTAGTGCTACGCGAAGGCCTGGGAAGTGCTTGAAGCAACCTACATGAAGGGACTAACAGTTGGACTAGTTCAACCTCTCAAACATCTCAAGGGTGTGGAACCTAGTTCTAACACCCCCCCATACTACTTTGGGTGAGACCTTAGTCCACGCTCTACGGAATATTGCTGAAAGGGCCAATAGTATAGGGATTTGTTTGGCTAATTAACTCTGAACTTGTGTCAGGCCCCAACATAGCCAAATATGATAATGATAATGTAATCAAGAACATATCTTATTTTCCAATGAACCAATTAAAGAAATCTAAACAATCATCTACAAAGTCAAGGACAATAGCCTCAACCAAAAAACACTTCAAATATCCAAAGGAAACAATAGAATGATAGGACAAAAAGTATCAAATATGAATCAAATAAGGTAGATTCAGATATAGATTGTTGAATAACTGAAAGGAACAGTAGCAATAGATTCAATCAAGTTTGAGAGAGCTCATAGATAAAAGAGTTGAGACTGAAACCCAAATTAAAGCGACAAGGAAACCAAACAACAC
Organism: Pinus taeda; assembly: GCA_000404065.3. Taxonomy (NCBI): domain Eukaryota; kingdom Viridiplantae; phylum Streptophyta; class Pinopsida; order Pinales; family Pinaceae; genus Pinus; species Pinus taeda. Next base: position 221,820 of record APFE030783126.1, read on the forward strand.
AAAATCAACCCAAACAAATGTTAGTGACTCAAATTTGTAGCAGATCTGGGTTCAAAGAAGACGTTGAAGATTACAGATGAAATAAAAAGAAAGGTCTTGTAGGCTCCCTTAGGACATATTGGGTTTGAAAAATATCTACAGGGATGTAACCCTACACAGTGCAACTACAGCCACAGGAATTCAATGGGAAACCTAGTGGCTCTAAAGGCACAACTGCACTGTAACTTGCTCTATGGATGCATTTGTGGAAGGAATTCAACTATCCAATCTTCAATCATTCATAACATTCTCATCCAGTCCATTTTCAGTGACTTTTAGTTTGGATGAAAGTTCAAAAGGAATTCATATATGTGGTTAATTCAATCAAATTCTGCACATCAATGTCTAGAATTTGATTTGAATCCGCACATTTATTATTCTCTCGTATAGAAAAAGAAAAAGAAAAAATTAGATTTAAAATCTCTTGAGATATGAAGAAAATAGAACAATGGAGATCCAAATGAATCCATACATCCATGGAGAACTCAATGGAAGACCACAAAAACTAGATCAAAGTGAAAGAGAAGACATCTAAAGATGAACAAGGAATCTATGAACCTACGGGCTTGAGAAGTTAGGACGCTTCCATAATAGTTGACCCCTAGCCAACTCATAGACAAGTGGGTCAGGTTGATCTCCTTAGAATGACAAACTCTATAGACCTTTTTCACAATTATAAGTTTTTTCTTAATTCTCTCAATTATGAAATAATTATTATCTAATAATTATAAAATTATGACAAAATAATTATGAGAAATAACTCAATCATGTAATTCCACCCTTTTAACTTGGGATAAGTCTCACATAAGTAAAAGAAAAGGTGAAATGGGATGCATTCTAGCCAACAACTAAGGTAAGTTGAACATGGGTTTCTCTGACTATAATGGAGTGGAAAATAGGGTTATGACAAAAAAATATATGAGGAAGTGGAGAAAATGAATCGAGAATCTCAAAGGAAAAGGAAACCATAGTACAATACGATGATTTAGTGACTGGAGTGTACACCAATTCAATAGGAAACACCAACAAAGAGAGAAGAACCCTACAAATGCACAACGCTCTTTAGCCCTAGATCTATTGGAGTTCCTCCTTAGATCATAAAATACATGAACAAACTATAAACAATGGAGAAACTAATGAACGACAATCAGTTGGAGATGATGGAGAAAAATGACCCCCTCATTCTAGCTTGGAAAAATCACACATTGTTACATTATGAAATTGTAAAAGTTAAATGTGAAAATGGGTCACAATATGCAAAGGACACACTAATATGGAATTGGATAGTGCCTTAGTTCCATATTGGGTAGCACTAAAATTATTTAAAATACAGAAGATATTAGAAGAGTTAGCTACTGAAGAACTATTTGTTTTTAGGAGCACTCATTAACCATACACAATACGCATTTGACAGGACTAGTAAGAAGCTATAGATTGAAAAGGTGCACATAAAGTGTTAGGGTCCAACCCTAACCCCTTTATTTATTTAATAAGCCAAAGGGACCTAGTCAGAGTCATACTTCTTTAGAGAATCAATAAAGCTCATAAGCATTTATCCATAATAATAGTAACTGTAAGTGATTGACCCACATTATAGAAAAGAGACCACAATTAGTTGTAAACAGGTCATAGTTAATAAATAAAGTCATTAACCCCTATTATGCAAGCGACCAGTAGTAGTTAGAGTTTTGGATGTCATTAAGCTATAGATATTCTTAGTAGGAAAAGATCATCAATTCTTAGAGCACTTTCTAGGGCTAGTTTTGCCTCCAATTTTCACAAAAACAAATTTAGGCTAGAGATGTGTTCCGACATCTTTAAACCACGGGATCTATAATTGAGTCCATAAACATGCGCATTTGGAGAGAAATGCTTGTAGGGACTACAAGAGATGGTGACACTTGTTGGACTTCCTTGTAACCCTTGTGGGTACCCTTTGAGTAGACAAAACTGTGCATAAACTGCACTTCCACTTACCCTTAGGTATATGAAAAGCCCCATAAAATAACTTGAAACCTATCCTTAGATAAGCCATCAGTCATCTTGCTTCTATATTACAATGAGGAAAACACTTGGGGAGATTAGTCACATGTACAATAGGGTAATCGGGTAGTACGACTAGGTTATAGTCCATCCTCCTTAGTTAGTGCCCTGAAAGATTGGGACGAGTACTATTGTTGGAACCCTCCATATATTGCGATATGTAGCACCTATCACTCCTTTGTGACCATAGTTCCCTCTACTATTTAAATATTACCCCCCACCATTTCTTCTATATCAGATCCAGTTGTTGGGGTTCGACTGTCATTGTCCAGATTAGATCCAACAATCGGTGTTTTGTCGCTACCATACAATATCAAATGCAATAGTTTGGATTTTCATAGTGCAGATCAAACCCTTTGTGCAGTGAGCGTTTGGAAGCCATAATCCAGATCAGATAGTCGTAGCACATTCTGTAGTACTAAGACCCTGGAGTTTTTGTTGCTGCAATCTCGACCCGATTTTCACAAGATAATTGGTAGTATCAAGATTTATTGAATGCGACCACTATAGTATTGATTAGTAAAAAAAAAGTCTGAGGTCGTCTTAGAATGTTTGCAAGAGACTTAGCCCATAAGATTCGGGACAACGATCTAGTCGTAGTGGTATCATTCACTTGTAAGCACCCAATTTTTTGGTGGTCCCAATTTTTTCCCGACACAGCTTCAAGTGACCTACATCACTAGACTCTCAAGCTTGCCCTCTTTCCAAGCATACTACTCTTAACACATATTTCATTAAATTTAGAATTAAACAATGAATCTAGAATTTCAAAATAACTAAAAAACTTAATTCTAGTGGTGTCCTTATAATAAAATATTTCCAATTTTAATTAAATTTGTGTTTCTTATGTAAGCTCCAATTTTGACCAGGATTTTGTATACTCAGTACCACATCTCAAGCTATGGCTGTGGAAAGGAAAGCCAAGAAGGTTGACAACATTGAGAAAAGATTCAATGAGTTCCACGAGTCCATTACCTCCATGCTAAAAAAACTAACAAACAATATAACAACTTCTTGCAAACTCATGAAGGAGGAGCCTAGTGTTGATGCACACATAGAAGGATAATCCAACCATCATATTCCCTTCCATGAAGGTCACCACTCTTCGAACCACCAGACACCCAAGATGGACATGTACAAATTTGATGGTTGTAACCCAATTGTGTGGGTAGCACAAATGGAACACTATATCTTCCTTAATGATATTTGCAATGATGGAACTAAACTACATGTGGGATCCATTTACTTGGACCAAGAGAGATGAAATTAGTGGTAGTGGCATAAAAAGTGTTATATAGGGAGGGAAACTTGGAACATGTTCTCAAAAGCCATATGTGATTACTTTTATCAGGAATCTCATTTTTTGGGTCATCTCACTAAGCTCAGGAAAATAGGTACGCTAAATAAATACATTGCCGCCCTTGAACAATTGGGCATCATAACTAAAAACCTAGGAGATGACTTTTACTTGGAATGTTTCATCAGTGGCCTAAAGGAAGCCATCCAAGCCCATGTCTGAATGCATCACCCAACTACTTGGCTGGATGCATTTCACAAGGCCTTAGATGTGGAAGTTTCCTTAAATGTCTAGTCCAATTGTCCAAATTTCATCACTAAGGAACATTCCACCTAGGCTCTAGGCCCCACCTAAACACTTAAGGTTCAAAAGGTGTCACTAATAGAAATGGTTGAAAGAAGGAAACAAGGACTATGCTAGTACTATGATGACAAGTACTCCCCCAGATATAAATGTAAGGAACCAAAATTATTTCACATTGATGGTATTGATAACAACTTAGAAGTTGACGCTTGATCCCATAAGGTGCCTGAGGAAGAACTGTGTGAAACCCCAACTGACCCAGACAATGATCTCACAACTATACCAGATGAGCCAGATATATCACTACATGCCTTGGCTAGAATTTCTTTGCCCCATACTCTCAAAATCTAAGATTTTATTAAACACTGACCAATAGTGGTATTTATTTATAGTGGAATCACTCATAACTGTGTCCATAAGAGAGTCACAGAAGATGTTCATTGCTTTATACAAGCGGTATCTAATTCCCAAGTCCTTATCACTGATGGGGGACCATGAAATGTGAAGGACATTGTGAAAATATTAAGCTTCAGATGGGGGATTACCACCTAAAAACCTACATGTTTGCCATTGGAATTGGGAGTTATGACATTGTCCTTGGTGCTGAATGGCTTCACACACTGGGCCCTGTCAAAATGAATTTCCATGAGTTATATATGAGTTTTAAGAAGAAAAACCACACCCATACATTGAGGAGACTCCAGAAAGGTGCTCCTACTATCATCAACTTGCATTGAATGGAGAATATTTTAAAAAAGGGTCATCATGGAGTAGTATCCCAATTTAATGCCATCTAGGCCATTGAATCCACTACTCTTCATATTCATCTTGAGATGCAATAGATATTATATCGCCACAAATAGTTCTTTGACAAACCTAAAGAGCTTCCACCCTCTAGGGGTGAACATAATCATAGCATCCCATTGGTCCCGGGTGCCCAACCTCCAAATGTCGGCCCATATCGATATCCTTTTTACCAAAAGAATGAGATTGAAAAATCATCAAGGAAATCCTTGAAGTCAGTGCTATCCATCCCAGTACCAACCCTTATTCCTCTCTAGTGGTCATGGTTCTAAAGAAATATGGAGAATGGTGCATGTGTCCTGACTTTTGGGCCCTTAACAAGCTCACTATCAAGGACAAATTTCCTATTCTGGTTGTTGATGATATGATTGATGAAATACATGGTGCTAATTTATTTACTAAGACAACCTTCTGAAATCATGAAGGCCATTATGAATACTTAGTCATGACATTTAGTCTTTGCAAAGCTCCATCCACTTTTCAAAGACTCATGAACCACCTTCTGAAACCATATCTTAGACAATTTGTCTTGGTATTCATCAATGGCATTCTCATCTAGAACATAAAATGGGACAAACACCTTCAACATGTTGACTAGATATTATAATTGCTCCAAGATCACAAATTATTTGTCAAATTATCCAAGTGCTTCTTTGGTGTGGAAGAAGGCGAGCATTTGGAACACATTGTGGGTCGTGAAGGAGTGAGGAATGATCCTAAAAATATTCAGGCAATGCAAGATTAGCCCCAAACAAAAAAATTGAATAGTTTGAGGGGGTTCTTGGGTTTCATGGGCTACTATCGCAAAATTTTATTCAATTATGGACACATTACTAGACCCCTCACTAATCTTCTTAAGAAAAAATTATTTTTCTAGACTAACGCAACTCAGCAGACCTTCTTAGTTTTCAAGTAGGCCATGTGATCCACTCTAGTATTGGCCCTACCAAACTTCACCAAATATTTTGGGATTGAATGTGATGTTTCAGGTACAAATATTAGCATCATATTAATGTAGGAAGGTAGACCAGTGGCGTTCACCTGTCAACAACTCAGTGGAAAACATCTAGTTCAATCTACTTATGAGAAAGATAAGATGGCCATATTACATGCAATAGATACTAAGTGACCATACTTATTGTGGCGACGTTTCCAAATCTGCATGGACCATCATAGCCTAAACTATTTTCTAGAGGAACGCCTATATTTTCCACAACAAAATAAATGGCTTGCAAAACTGTTGGGATATGATTATGAGATAATTTACAAGAAGGGGTGCGACACTGTAGTGGTTGATTCCTTATCGCACCAATTTGATGATGAGAGCACCCTTCTATCACTCTATCTACCCACACCATATTGGATGGAATAGGCCCGCAATGAATGGTTCTCCCACCTCTCTCTATCCAAACTGATTAATAACTTAAGAGAAGATCCTAATTCCTCAACAAACTACTCATGAAAAGATGAGATTCTTCACTACAAGGATCAGGTAGTGCTATCCCCATCCTCCACCACTAAGACCCGCATCTTGGATGAGTTTCACTCATCTATGATTATAGGACATTCAAGCTTTCAAAATAATTATGCACGAGCATGCCGTTCCTTCTTTTGGACCGACATGAAGAAAAACATTCTTTCTTTTGTAGCTAAATGTGATATATGCCAACACAATAAAGGGGAAGAAATCAAGTTACCAAGAACCTTACAACCATTTCCACTCCTTTCTTTTGTCTAGATGTATGTTTCCATAGATTTCATTACTAGTCTCCCAAATTTAGGCAACAAATTAGTCAACATGGTGGTTTTTGAAATACTTTCCAAATATGCTCATTTTTATACTCTACCACACCCATTTACCCCAACATTGGTGGCTCAAGTTTTCTTGGAAGAGATCATCAAATTGTATGGCATACCAACTTCCATTGTGTCTGATAGGGACCCCACTTTCACCAACAAATTTTGGTAGGAACTTTTCGAGATATAGGGCACGCAACTACAACTAAGTATCGCTTATAATCCCCAAACCAATTTTCAAATAGAAGCAGTCAACAAATCTTTGGAGACTTATTTAAGGTGCTTCACTTCAAAAAAAAAAAAAAAATTAATGGGTATAGTGGCTACCTTTAGCTGAATGGTGGTATGATAGTGACTATCATGAAGCCACCAAAATGACACCATATGAGGCAGTGTATGGCCAACTCCCACCTTCACCAATTTCTTATATCCCTGGATGTTCTAAAGTACAGGAAGTTGATTAGCTCCTATAGAACTGTGTCGCCATGATCTCTCATCTTAAAGATAATCTAGATCAAGCTCAGCACATAATGAAGCAACAGGGTGACCAACATCATTCTGAGCGCTAATTTCAAGAAGGGGATTTGGTATTCCTACAATTCCAAGTGTATAAGAAAAACAATCTCAAAGAAAAGGGCTACTAGAAAATAACACCAAATTTCTACGGGCATTATCAAGTACTTTAGCGCATAGGAGCAATTGCTTACAAACTAGCCTTGCCACCAACTTCAAAAATCCATCCGATATTCCATGTATTGTGCCTTAAGAAAGCGGCGGGGAACATTTGTAGGGTTCAAACAAGTTTTCCCAAATTGGATGAGGAAGGCTCACTTTGGTTCCAACTAGAAAAAGTCCTCAATGCTCACGAAAGACATCTCTGTGGTTGAATGATCAAGGAAGTCCTCATCAAGTGGAAAGACATCTCTCTAGAAGATGCGACATGGGGACCAACCACTATTCTTCAGCAGTTTCTGCCACTTCAGCCTTGAGGACAACACTCCTTTTGATGATCTAACAACCCCTCGTTAAAATATCATGTAATAAAAGTTAATAAAGGAAAAATAAGACCACTGCTAAGGGACACTTATTCCAAGCTAAATGTTGGGAAAATATATCCTTGTGGGAATTACTAGATGTGTTTATGGCTAAGGGAAATTGGCAAGGGAAATGGGTAAGGCATTAAAAAGGGAAGAAGGTATTTTGGCACATTTATTTATGAAAATAAAGGAAAATAATGGAAAGTTAAGAAAATATAGGCCTCATTGATAAAAAGGATTCTGAGGATCAATTTGTAACCTTTTTTCAGTGTAACCTTTTGTCAGTTCAGTTTTGGAGCTCTCTCATTATTCTCTCTCTCACACTCTTGGATACTTATAGTTTTCTTAGAGCGTTCTAGGTTTGGACAAAGGAAGGGAAAAGCAAGCAAAGGAAGGAAAAGAAAAAGAAAGAAAAGAAAATAGAAAGCAAGGAGGACTAGGATCAAGCAGCTTCAATAGGAATACTTTTAGGTAACATATTGCATGTGTGGTTTCTTACCTGGTTTTGATATGCATGGCTTTGCATGTTTGTAATGGATCTGACCTGAAAATATATGATATGATACCAATATACCCGATAAATTTAAATAATCATAAAAATAAAAAGATTTCAATATAGATAGAAATGCTTCTTTATTGATCAAACCCTTAAGGTAGGGCAACAGCATACATTCACTCCTTAAGGAAGGAGAACACTCCACAAACCATATGCCTGTTCATACAATAATCCTTGACATCTCTCAATATGGAGTCTCTAGCCTCTATATAGGCATCATGCATACGATACCATGGGTCATTACCATGCTTCCCTCAATACCATCTATCTAATACCATGGGCTTATTACATTATTGCTAACTACTTTTGGTCCCTTACATGATACGGGTTAACCACTTTATTTATTACTATGTCCCATCCCATTATTACATTATTCCCTTGGTTACGTCCCTCTGTACCCCCTAAGTATACTACAATATGCTTTCTCTTCTGATGAAACACACTATTCTTGGATAGTAATCGTTGAGGTGTTGTCACAATATATTATTGCTGATCCTTGTTGTTTCTGCTTGAGTCCATCAAATAATCTTCTTAACTAGACTACTTGACAAGTCGTTGACTTTTCTTCTACATATTCTACTTATGCTCACGAAAGTGTCACAATGGGATGATTCTTAGATGCCGATGAAATCACACCTAAACCAAGATGGAACACAAGACCAGAAGTTCTCTTCCTATCATCCAAACTTCCTACAAAAACATTATCTATGTATCCAATCAAATCCTTCATTTTTGTGCTTGCATACATTATGCCACAATCTCTAATCCCTGCTAGGTATCTCATAATTTCTTTTCCTACACTCCAATGTGTGTCTTTTGGAGTCTACATAAATCTAGAAATCAAACTCACTCGCATTATATCTGGTGTTGTAGTTGTGAGATAAATGAGGCTACCAACCAATATTTTGAATATAGTTATTGACCTTTGATCCTTCATCATCCTTGCTTAACTTTGTACCTGTTGCAACTGGTGTAGGGACATGTTAGCAATTTTCCATCCTTAATATTTTTAAGAAATATTTGGTATATTTATTTTGAAAAATAAAAAATCCTTTTGTAGATTTCTCACCTTCTATGTCAATAAAATATTTCATGAGATCAAGATCTATCATCTCAAATTATTTCATCATCATTTCTTTAAATTCATCTAACTCAAAATCACCTGTAAAAGTCATGTCAGCAACATATAAGCAAACAATCAAAATTTGTCCATGCTCATTTACCTTTGTGTACAAGGTAGGTTCAATGTTACTTCTACAATATCCATTCTTGATCATGTGGCTGTCAATTATGTTATACCAAGCTCTAGGCACTTGCTTCAGTCCATAGAGCACTTTCTTCAACTTGTCAACTTTCTCTTCGTTACCTTCAAATTCATATCCTTGAGGCTATTGCACATAGATTTGTTCTTATAAAATTCCATTCAAGAAGGATGATTCTGCATCCATCTGATATACCTTCCACTTGTTCTGAGCTGTTGTGGCTAGAGCTACTCTTATAGTATCCAATCTGGCTACTGGAGCAATTATTTCTCGAAAGTCTATTCATGGTTGCTACATGAATCCTTTTGCTACAAGTCTTGCTTTAAATATGTCAATTTCATCTTTCTCATTCAAATTTCTCCTATACATCCACATCATACTAACCAGATTTTTTTCCTTTGGTAAGTCAATCAAATCTGATGTATCATTATTTTCAATAGATTCAATTTCTTCATCAATGGCTTGCACCCAATTTTCATCTCTGATTTCTTCTTCAAAGGAAGAAGATTGGAATGAAAACAATGAAAAATTTGAACTAACATCAAAATCATCATAAATATCTCTGAGACTTCCCATATTTCTCTTACCATTTCTTGATTCATCACCTGATTGATTTTTATCACTTCGATCTGCATATCTTCTTGAAGATCCATGCCGCTCTAAAAATCTTGGAGTCCTTGTTGGTGTGTCTCTGTTTGGTGTCTTCCCGTGTGATTCTTGCTACTCTTTTTCTCCTACATCATCTTCTTCCATCAGTGGCACTTGTGAATCAATTGTTTTTTCTATACTACCATTGCACAACTCTTATTCTTTGAACAAAACAGCTCTGTTAATTATGGTCTTCTTGGTGATAATGGTATACAATTTGTAAGCTTTTGATTGCTCACTATAAAAAGTAAATATGCATTTTTCACTTTTCTCATCCAATTTACACCTTCACTCCTTAGGCACATGTGCATAACCTACACATCTAAACACTCTTAGATGAGATACGCTGCAAGAGATATATGACCATGCTTGTTATGGTACTTTGTTCATCACACTCTTTGTAGGCGATTTGTTGATCATATAAATATTACATGCAACTGCTTCTGCCCAATACTCATTAGAGAAATTTTTTCCTTTCAACATGCTTCTTGCCATGTTCATAATTGTCCTATTTTTTCTCTCCGCTTCATCATTCTATTGCGATGTGTATCTAGTTGTAAGTTTTCTTTTGATTCCATCTTGTTTGTAGTAACCATGGAATGCCCTTGAATCATATTCTCTGCCATGATTTGACCTCAATAGCTTGATCTATCGATCACTTTGGTTCTCTGCTAAGGCTTTGAACTCTTTAAACCTTGCAAAATTTTTATACTTCTGCTTCAAGAAGTAACCCCAAGTCTTTCTACTATAGTGATCAATGAAAGTGAGGAAGTAACTACTTCCACCAATCGACTGTGTCCTTATAGGTCCACACAAGTTTGTATGTACTAGCTCAAGAGGTTGCTTTTCTTTGTCTGCAACTCCCTTTGGAAAAATTTCGCACTGTTGCCTTCCCATGATGTAACACTCACAAGTACTAGTAGGTTATTTGATGTGAGGTAATCCTCTGACCATCTGTTTCTGCTGCAACAATCTTAAACTAGAAAAGTCTAAGTGTCCAAATCGAAAGTTTCATAACTAATAATCATTAGAACATGCAACTATAAAAGAACTCACATGATCACTGTAATTCATAATTAGAGGAAAGAGTCTCTTCATTTTGGGTCCCTATGATACTAGTGATTACCCCATTACTATTGTATTTGTACCCCTTATTAATATTGTTGTGCCCCTATTGTCCCCATATTGTTATTACTGTGGCCCATAGAATCCCTCTATTGTTATTTTTGTGGCTTTATATTATTATTGTTAGGTCCACTAGGTTATATTATGACTCCTTAGACTCCTATATATAGAAAGGAGGTTTTGTGAATTGTATTATCCAAGAATTGTTAATTTATGTAATATAAAGGAGGTTGCCCCTCGAAGAGGCTGAATTCTAAGGCATTGATCTATCTTTTCTATCTTTTCTTGAGCTGGTTTCATAACATTTGGTATCAGAGCTTTGGATTCTAGGGTTTCGCTGCTCCAAACATGTCATCGTGGCATTTTCAATATAACTTTTTTCTGCGACATTTCAAAAGCTAAAAAAAACCCATTTGAGAAGACGTCGCACTGAATCTCAGGTCCAAATTTTAGAGATTTTCGCACTATAATTGTGGAGATATGATCTGAGAAAGTTGGTCTTTTTGCAGACGCCTAAATTATATTCCAAATAGGTGACCTGGGGAAAATCATCATGACTTCCTCTTTGAGCATCGGATTGAAATTTCGTCAGAAGGTACAGCAAGGGGATGGATTGTAGTTTCTTGTATATATTTTTCAGAGCCAAAGGGCAAAACAGTGACTCGTGGCATGTCGTACAATTTTGCTCTACTGAACTAGTCTATAATCAGCTCACTGTGGGAGATTTTCCATAACTCTTCCTTGGAGAATCCAATTTGGATCAGACTAGTGGCATTGGAAAGAGGACAAAGAGGGCTACTGCAGGTCACAATTTCGAAACTGGATGATTTTAATTTACAGAGGTACATCATAGGCAATATCAAGCTCGTACAAAGTGCAAAAAGGTGTGTAGATTCTTTTAAATATTTGCTTAAGATTGGTTTGAAAATTCATTTTGAAGGAGTTCAAAGGGCATAGTAGAGCATTATTATCGGTAACTGATGCCCCGAGGGAAGAAAATGAAAACACCTAGTAAGGAACCTGAAAGCTCTAGCATGACTCATGAAGAAGAGGAAGAAATGCTAGATGATATATCAAAATTACAAGAACAAGTGCAACAAATGTCACTCTCACAAAAGCTAATAGAAGATAAGATAAATGGCATGGAATCTAAGATAAAGGGCATGGAAGCTAAGATGGATGACTTGAAGATAGATTTGAAGACAAATTTGAAGAGAGACATGGCAGATTTGAAGACAGATTTGAAGATAGACATGACAGATTTGAAGACAGATTTGACAAATTTTCTACAAGAAATACTTACTAATGGTGAAAAGGTAGTAAAGGAAATGCATGATGCGAAAAAAAGAAATGTTAATCGTAGTTTCATAGATGCTAATGTGGGATCAAAGACCCACCATATTCCAAAAATAGATATGAGGAAGTTTGATGGCAAGGATCCCACAACATGGATATTACAGATGGAGCAATTTTTCAATCTTAATAATGTGAAAAACACGCAAAAGGTACGTATTGCAACTTTATATTTGGAAATAAATCAGTTTGTATGGTATCAATGGCTTTGCTCTCGTAAACAAATTATCACTTGGGCAATTTTTAGAGAAGAATTGACAACATATTATGAGGATACAAAAAGCAACACTTTTTTTTAGCCAATTGATAAGTCTTAAACAAAAGGGTTCAATAATGGAGCACATTGAGGAGATCAAAAAATTGAACATAAGGGTAAAATATATTCCAGAGGAGCATAGGATTGATGTGTTCATAGCAAATTTAAAGGATAATATCCAACATGATGTTCATCTTTGGGAACCTAATTCATTAGAGAAGGCATTCAAGTTAGCAAGAAAAATGCAAAGCAAAATTATGGCAACCAAGAAGCATACCACTTGCAACTATAAAGATGGAAGTGTTGCTACCCGTAGTCTTCCACAACCTATAAGGTTGACATCACAATAATTGGAAGAAAAAATAGCAAAAGGGATTTGTTGCAGTTGTGATAGAAAATACACTAAAGGTCATAAGTGTGCTGAGAAGAAATTATTCTACATAGATTGTGAAGAGGAATAAGAAAGGAGCAAGAAAGGTTAAAAGAAGAGGATATACTTGAGGAACAAAGCCTAGATAAAGAAGAAATGAATCCGACCATATCTTGTAATGCATTGGGGGGAATTACCACTCCTCAAACCATCAAGATAGAACGACAAATCAAGAAGAAAAAGGTAATAGTGTTGATTGATTCAGGAAGCACCCACAATTTTATTCATTGTAAGGTAGCAAAGAATTGAATTGCTTCTTATATCCAGCACCAGAGTGTCAAGTGATGGTTGCAAATGGAGGAACAATAAATTGCTCTGGAAAGTGCCATAATATCAAGCTATCCATGGGAGAATATGTATTGACTAGCCCAATGCTTTCCATTCCAATGGCAGGTGCTGATGTTGTATTAGGAGTCCAATGGCTACAATCCTTGGGTACAATAGCTTTTAATTTTCAAGAACTTTTCATGAAATTTTCTATGGAAG
>APFE030783128.1:0-10449 GCA_000404065.3 Pinus taeda
TCCCAATTTGGTATTTTCTCCCTCCCATTCACTGAAACTTGGTATCTATGCCATCTCTTGGGAAGGCCTATAAGGGCTAGGCTTATCAAATCATCCTTTGCTACAGTAACACCAACTTTACCAAGTTCATCACGACATTTGTGAACCTGCTTCGGTACTGTGGAAAGGTCTCGTTCTTCTGCATCTTGATATTTCAAATTTTGTCCCAAAGTGTCAGCTTCCCGTGGTCACTACTATTCTAGAACAGATCTGTCAATGCTTTCCACATTGCATACAAAGTCTCTTTCACGTAGAGATTTGAGACAATATGGTCTCGTACTCCCTCCAATATAATTCTCCTCACCTTATCTACACACTTCTTCCATTCTGCTAGATCTTGTGCATCAAATGTTGTTGGTTTCAGATATCATTATCAATGAATTCCTTCAATCCATTATTTTCTAGCACTACCTCCATGTGGTCCTTCCAAGCAACATAATTCGAGCTTCCCTCAAGGGCATATTTGAGTCTTAGTCCATAGAAATCCATCCTTCTAGCTCTGAAGAATTGATCCTGCAAGTCTAATCTTCCTGCAATAACAACTTTGAAATCTCTACTCTACAATGAATCTTTCTCTGATACCATGTAGAAATTAATGTGTAGATTCAAAACTACTCATAAAATTCACTAAATTTTAAGACTTGAAGCTACTCTGCTAACATGCGGAAGTTAATTCACCATCTAGAACATAAATCATAGACATGCAAAAGGAAACATCACACATTCATAGAGATTTATCTACGAGAAAGCAACTGCTTAAAACCCCTTCCTATCTATATTGCATTAATCACAGAACATAGATGAAATACATATGCTTGCTCAAGCCTGAGAACACCTTGCAAGTGTATAGTATACCCCCTCCCTGACTGACTGACTCTAGCCAACACTTAGCCCTCCAAGTGCTTATTTCCTTGCATTGTTCCTCCAGGAAATTAGCCCCTATTGTTTAGGTAATCCCCACTATTGAATTGTGCAATTCCTCTAGGTCCTTACTCTGACTGCATGCACCTCCTCTACACATGGGAATATGCTACAACTAATAGTACACTGCCTTGGAATATCCATATCAACTGGGTAACTCAAATTCTCTACATGCAACAATTATTTTAGGTTGATTGACCAGTTAACTGGTTGATCACTAAGTGTGGCTGAAGTTCCACTTCCACAAAGTGACCTCCACTAGTTCTTCTGACAATTAGAACTAGTTTAAATTACAACAACTCAAATTAACTGAAATAGATTGCTACAAATTAACAATCAATCATACTGAAGTGAACTCAAACTTCCCCAACTCGCATTAATTGAGTTAACTGAGTGACAAGTGCCATGTCACCTCGTTAACTCCCCCAAGATTTCTGCTGAAATAAAAATTCAAATTTTCTCTAGTATGACCAAGGTAAAGTCAAATTGAGATATTTTTGTTGCATTTTTTATCCAGGTCCGGGTGTGAAGAAGGACCTTCCCAAGACCTTTTACTTTCCTGATGTGTTAAAATTGCTTTTAAAGGAACATTAAGGAATCCATCTACATACTGTAAAGAAGAGGAACATTACAATCATCAGCACATGAAAACAAAAGCCATTGATAACATATTTCGTCCAGGAGGGACTACGTCTCTGGACCCCAGTGTCAAGATGGCGTAGGCCGCTGCATTATGTGTCGTCAATAAAGATGATATACATAGAGATGATGTCTCAATCATACAAGGAAGAATGCCCTCACTCAGGAGTGGCTCTAAAAGATGTTCCATAACTAGAACTCTCAATCAAAAGCCTCCTATCAGTATGACACAAAACAAGCATGGTGTGCATCCCGCTAACATGGCACAAAAGGGATGTCAAAACAAAACACATGCATGACGACAACAAGAGTATCCCAAAAACATACAACAAGGGATCTCAAAGCATAACATAAAGAGTTATGACAGAAAGTACATCACATAGAAAGATTCTGCATCAATTTAAGCAAGGAATCATGACAACATGTAATAAACAAGATCCTGCATCAACATCAATCATGGATCTGTACAACATAATGCAGAAAGAAGAAGTACATGAACACATAATATACCTCACCACCAAAATCTATCTGAAGCAAAGGCTATCCAAGTGTTGAAGCTTGCTGAAACATCGATCTCACAGCATCGATCACAAGAAGAACTCTATTCGCACATGAAGATGGACATCTGCACTGACACTTAGAAAAGTGACTGAAAGAAGGAATGAGAGAAAGACAAATCTGAATACACCATTAGATTTGTGTCATCTAGTAGTGCTGAAATGACTGTTCAAAATCCAAATTCTGAGAATTTGAAAATTCGGAGCTCAAAGAATCTTTTAGATTCCCTCGAGATTCATCAAAGATTTTTGTTTCAGGGATGATCTGAATATCCGCTGCTCAAATGTCAAATCTGATTTCACCATTAG
The DNA here is from genome assembly GCA_000404065.3 of Pinus taeda. Classification (NCBI taxonomy): domain Eukaryota; kingdom Viridiplantae; phylum Streptophyta; class Pinopsida; order Pinales; family Pinaceae; genus Pinus; species Pinus taeda. The sequence continues at coordinate 2,466 of APFE030783128.1, forward strand.
GATCCCTATGGAAAACCATGAAAAACAAGTATAAACTTGATCATATTCTGACAAAGTGAAATTTTACCTCCGTGGGAAAATTTCATGGCTCATGGTTCCGCTACTTGTTTTTGTGGAAGTCATGGTTCCTACATTAAAAAATTAATTTATTGTCTCGAAAAGCATGCCAACAGCTTTTTGCCTCGAAATTTGTGCAGTCCTTCTCCTCGTTGGCAAATGGTAAAAAAAAGAGTTTAAATAATTTTGGGCGAATTAATCCATAGGGGAGAGATTCCTAATGTTGTGCAGGGACCAGTAATTGATATAGTACTGGTCCCACCAAACTACCATAAATTGAGACTTTTGAAACCAGTATTTAAACAAAAATAAATAACATTAAGTATAAATAGGTATTAATTTATGTCCAAAATTTCCCCATACATTGGTTGGGCCACAACTGTCCATAAATAGTATTTTACTAGTTAAAACTACAAACCATATTGACCCAACTAGAAAACAGTTAAAACCATAAAGGCTTCCAAAATGGCCTATTCCAGAAGTACAAAGCAGCAGTCACTTCAACCCCCACTAATCAGAACTGCAGCTTTGCATCCCAAAGGAATATGTCTACTTGCACATAACAAAAGGGAATGTATGCCAACCATAATTGTTGTGTTCATCAACAATTAAACAACCTATGTTCAATAAATGACACCCAACCCAATAACATTTAAACCCACTTTGTGCAATAAATGACACCCAGACCCAATAACTGCAATAAATGGCACCCAACTCACTCTATTTCTCATTAAAACAGATCAAAGCACATGGATCAACAAATAACCAATTCCCAACCATTAGATCACGTCAAATTAAATCCAGACCACACATTCAAAATGAAGCCATTGCAATCCATGTGCTTCCATGTCCACAAATTAAATTCAAGTGCCCAAAACTATAAAAGAAGTCCACCCACTGTTGAAGTTGCATCTTATGCTTTCAAACCATTCAGCAAACTTGAAGACAACATCACAAAACAGTTGCCAATATATCCAGGTTAGTTATATGAATTACAACTCATTCTTCTTACAGTTTTGTTTTCATTTATCAGATTTCTTACATGATCTGTCTGCCCATAACTACTAGAAGGATACCTGGATGGTTTCACAAACAGTCATTGAAAGTCATTGTTCTTACAGTTCTGTTTTCATTGTTTTCATTTATCAGAGTTCTTACATGATCTGTCTGGCCATACTAAATATTCAGAGTAACTAAATATTCTGAGGGAGGTTTTTCTTGGTTTTCTTGAAGATAATAGGGATGCGGTTCAAAAGAATTCAATGCTACTGTAGCAAAAATAAATTCAAAATTTTATTTAATAACCATGCGGCAACAATGATGAGAACAAGAGCAAACAATCTTGATTATAATTTATCATAAACTAGAGACACATCAACAGGGCTCTTTAGTGCCTTCATTACATAGGTAAGCCTATGTTTTTGGTAGTCATTTCTTGATGTTGGATAGTGCACAGAAAAACTCTGTTCGACTTTAACATTCAAATTGATCGAGGAGTCACCCTTAGATCTCATCATGAATTATTTTGGCGGCTGAAAGCATTTTAATTTAAATTGGTCGCATTGATATCAAGATCAGAACAATCGAACAGCAACGCATATGGAAATTTACAGAAACTAGAACAATCGAACAGTAACGCATATGGAAACCAAGGTGACTCTAACGATTGCTTCCAAGTCAAAGTTCAATTCCAGTAATCAGAAATTATCCCAATACAGTTTAGCATCAAAAGAGACTTCACTAATTTGAATGAGTATGGTATCAAAAATCATTGTGGTATTGGCATGGACCATTATCTTTGTTGTGTTTTATAGTGAGATATGGGCTCAAAGGAATCATGCTTTGAGATGGTCAAAGGAGGAAAACAAAACATTGATAAACTACTTGACAGTTATCCTGGTTTTCATCACTTCTGAGATTTTGGCATTGCTTCTTTTTGTTCTTCCTTGAGATTGTTGCTTGCAAATTTCCTCTTCAACTACTATTTCCAAATCAAACCTATGGTCTCTCCAATGAACGCAAAATTGAAGATTAAAAATATTCCATGCAAGTGGCATGTTCTACTTAATCAATGTAACAAAATTTATGTGGTGTGATCATGGGTCCTGGTTATTCATGTATTTCATGGACACCTTGATATGGTATTCCATTCTCACATCCTTTATTTTATGTGGGAATATTCTCCCATCTTGGTGAGATAAGGAATATTAGACATTTGAGGTTGTGAGTGTTATCCAAAACCTAGAGAAAATATTAAAATGTAAATCCATCAATGTGAAAACTAATTTTTGCAGGTGGCCCTAGGAGGTGAATTTTGACTGCTTATTTCAGGAAAACGAAGCAAAATTTTGAAAATCCATGAGAAGTTGCAGTACTGAGACATTTTTGGCAATGCCAACTATCATAGAATCCTACTTGAATCCATATAAAAGTTGCTAAATTGATGAACTATGGATTTACTTGGAATGACATTTGCAAAATTTTGACATTGCCCTATGAAAGTTAAACATTTACTCTCATTATGAAAACATATGAATACATGGAAAAATCCAGTGTGAATGAAAAAAATACTAAATATTCAGAGTAACTCCAGAATATTGAAATGCTCTATAAGTTCCCCGCGGAAAGAGGATTTGCATTAAATCGAAGGCTAGAAAATGTGAATTCATATTGATGTGCAATATTAATATGATTTATCACTTCTGGTGCTCCCATATCCAAACTTCAACAGCTTGAGAAAGAGAATCTTTTGAAATTGGATGTAGAATTTCATAGTTGTGTGATTGTTCATATAAAAGTTGCTAAATTGATGAACAGGTAGGCAATTGAGAGACCACAAGGCTGATCACAGCTGCAAGTTGTTCCCAACATAGAATTTATGCCTGGAATGGTGGCCATGGACTGCAATGGAGAAGTTGCAGTATTCAGACATTTTTGGTAATGCCAAAAAGCAAAAAAAATGGAAAATGATATTTGAAACAACTATCATAGAGTCCTACTTCAAACCATATAAAAGTTGCTAAACTGATGAACAGGCAGGCAATTGAGAGACCATAAGGCTGATCACAACTGCAAGTTGTTCCCAACATAGAATCTATCCCCAGAATGGTGGCCATGGACTGCAATGGAGAAGTTGCAGTACTGAGACATTTTTGGCAATGCCAAACAACAAAAGAAATGGAAAATGATATTTGAAACAACTATCATAGAATCCTACTTGAATCCATATTAAAGTTGCCAAACTGATGAACAGGCAGGCAATTGAGAGACTACGAAGTAATTTGCAATGAGAGACTATGAAGTAATGCAATTCGATTTCCTGTAACATAAGTAATGCAATTCGATTTCCTGTAACATACATGTTGATAATTTCCTGTAATAAAGGAAAAGTATTTTTGCAGAAGTAATAAAGCATAATTTACAAATATTCTAATTTCTAAATGCATGCAATAATTTTACAGGTTGTTTCATCTATGGCAAAAGGAAGTTACTCTGCTCGTACAAGGAGAAGTGGCAGGAGAGTGCCAAGGGGTGCGCAGCTGTGATGCACATCATTTGATGATCACAGGCTAGCTGATGTCAATGCCAACAATGCACCAGGGAACATTGTTGAGGATGACCATGTGACAACAGCTGATGTTAACACACCATCAGCCACAGAACCACCATCAACAACAGTCCAAGGGGCAAGCTCAACTAAAAAAATCAGTGCTATAAGAGGATGGACAAAAGAACAAATGTTAGTTGCAATTGACGACATAGATTTTAATGGATACTCAGTCCGGACATCTGCAAAAAACCATGGTATTCCTCCCTCATCAATACATTATTGGATAAATGGACTGACTCATACAAAACGTAGAGGGCCTCTTACAGTTATGACTAAGGAGGAGGAGGCTAAGGTGGTTGGGTGGTGTAAAGAGATGGCCCAACTAGGACATGGGCTAGAGTTGATACAACTCAAATCAACAGTTGCTTAAATCTGTCAAGGGAGGCCAAACCCATTCAAAGATGGGTTTCCTGGTAAATCATGGTGGTTTGGGTTTAAAAAAAGGCATCCAGAACTTGTATTGCGTATTGCTAAGGGACTTGACAGAGATAGAGCATTAAATTTGCGCCCTACAATTGTGCAAAAGTTTTATGACACACTTTCTAGTGCTTACGATAAACATTCTAATGGAGCAGACCATATATGGAACTGTGATGAAACAAGTTTACAGGTAGGGAGGAATTGTGGCATGCGGGTAATTTCCAAGATAGGGAGCCAAAATGTGCCAAAGATTTTGCCCAAGAGCAGGGAGTTGATAACTATTTTATGTTGTCTCAATGCAATCGGTACTTCAATCCCAGGATTTTATCTATTCAAAGGTAAAAATCAACTGAAAAACTATATACAGAACTGTGAACCAGGTGCATGCATGGCTGCACATCCCAATGCATGGATGACTAAAGAACTGTTTCTAAGTTGGCTTTTTCACTTTGCTGCATCGGTACCAGGTGGTGTCTTGCCTAATAACATACACCTTTTGATATTAGATGGCCATGGGAGTCACATGGTTGTACAAACAATTGAGGAAGAAAACAATTTAGGCATCGACCTGTTTACATTGCCAGCTCATACCACTCATAGACTGCAACCCCTTGATGTTAGTGTATTTGGCCCTTTCAAGAACTATTTCAGGTCGGAGCGCGCTGCATGGATGGCAAAGAATCCAGGGGTTGAGGTGAAAAGGTTTGAGATAGCAGAGCTTGCAAGTAAAGCTTTTAAAAGGGCTTTGATACCATCAAATATGAAGGCTGGCTTTAGGAGGACAAGAATCTGGCCACTGAACTATGATGCTCTTATGCATGATACTAGTTGTAGCCAAGCGTTTCATGTGGATGGTCAGGAAGAAGGGAATGCCCAAACAGGTGTTGAAGTGGAAGAAGTAGATGACCAATATGATGTTGTTGCAGCTGGTAATATGATTTCCTTGTCTCAAGGACACTTATATGCTGAAGATGATGAAACTGTATGTGAAACACAATATAACAATGAACAAATTCGCAGTAACATGGAGATCATTCCACCAACTCAAGAACATGAAATTCCTGTTGCTGATATTGTTAATGATATTGTTGAACATGCAGTTGACAATGACCAATTGACATTGCCATGCCAAGTAACCCCACCTTCATGGCTAGCAGAAGCAATAATCAATATGAATGCACATAGTGTCTCAACAACCAATGAAGAAAGCATGAACATGCCCTCACAACCAACAGAATTGAATAGTGAAATTGTCCATTTTTTGTGGACAATAGATCAATGGAAGAAGATGAAGGACATAATGAGGCATCAAATGAAGATAATGATATAGTTCAATCAGTTCCAACAAATACTGAAAGGGAAGTAACACACAATGACATGCAGGTGGGAGGGGTGGAGAAGACACTTGGATGGTTCCTAAAGCTACCAGTAGAGAGAGTATCAATGAAAAAAAGCAAGGTGCACGGGGTAGTCTTCATCTGGGCCGAAGCTCACAGTTACTCACCTCAGAGGACTATATAAACCTGTTAGTTGAGTTTGAAAAGAATAAATTTGAAATGCAAGAGTTAAAACAGAAAAAGAAGGATCTAGTCAAGGAGAAGAAGGCAGCAAGGATTGTTGCAGCACAACGTCGAGCAGATGAAATGATTGAAAGAGATAAAGCAAGGTAAGTTAAGGACCAACAAAAGCAAATGGCAAGACAGGAAAAGGAAAAATGAAAGGCACAACAAATGCTTGAAAAGGAACAAGGGATGATCAACGATACAAGAATAGCTGATGAAACCAGGATTAGTTCAAACTCATTGGACTCCATTGCAGATAATACACCATTATTCCAAGATATCATAAACATTCAAGTGCCCCACTATCAAACTGAGGGTTTACCCACTTGCCTTGTTCCTACCAGAGTTGGTGTCAATTATCTGTATGCTCATTACACACCTCCACTTAATGCAGGGGTCAGTAGTGCAAATGTGAGGTATGGGTACTCAGTACCTCCATGGTTGGAAGCTACAAATTGGAATCAATCATATGGCAACAATCAACCATTTCCTAATCAGCCCTTGACTGGTAGGCCAACCTACCTAGCTCAAGAAGGTAACTCGGGGAGTTCTGGCACTCAAGATTCTCAGGGCCATAAAGAATAGGGGTGTCATATGTTTTTGGTTCTAACCACATTCTGATGTGGATTTTGGATGGATTGTATCATTTTCTTGGCACAGAAACATTTTGGCTTACAACACTAGATTGAATCTTTTTCTTGTCACAAAAACATTTTGGCTTACAACACTAGATTGTATCTTTTTCTTGTCACAAAAACATTTTGGCTTACAACACTAGATTGTATCTTTTTCTTGTCACAGAAACATTTTGGCTTACAACCTAGTAGTGATTTCTGTTGGCAACCTAATTGTGTGTTGAAAAGAAATTTTCAATGGAATGTCTTTCTGTAAAATATTAATTTGAATCAGAGCAGGAATATAGCACTGTAAAATAAGTTGTTGGTCAATTTTGACAGCGTTGCACATGCAACATTCACTCCAAAAAAGGAAATTGCTTTGATGTTGATCTGAATTAGAGTTGATTCATGATTCACTCATAATTCCTGTTAGATGGAGTCATGGACACAACCTTATGAAATGCAACAGATAACAGGCCATAACAATAAAATAACAGATTCAATACACGATTCCCATATACTTCTAACGATATACAGCACTAGAAAAGAGAAAACTTTACTCAAAATAACGAATAATGTACCAATAACATTTATGACCGTTTTCTAAGTAAAATATTATAAAGGTGGTCAATGAGGCGTTGATAATGACCAACTATATCTGTAGCATTCCTTCAAAAAAAGAAAATTGCTTTGATGTTGATATGAGTTAGAGTTGATTCATGACTCAACAAGCATAACTCGCAACTGCTGTTACATGGACGCAACCTTATTAAATGTAACACATATCAAGCCATTAGAAAGATAGTTCCAACATCTCATTCTTACAATAAAATAACAGATTCGACACTCCATTCCATATACTTCTGAAGGTACATAGCACTAGAATAGAGAAAACTTAACTAAAAATAACAAATAATGTACTAATAACAATTGGGTGTTTTCTAAGTAAAATTTTATAAAGTTGGTCAATGAGGCCTTAACAATGAGCAACCACACCTGTGAAAGCTCGTACTCAATTACCAAAGTACTCTAATGCAAGTCAAACGTCAGTAGAAAAGGACTATGGATATCCTTCATTCGCAAGCAAACACAACCACAACCATTCATGGGTGGGGCAAATGAAATTTCACCCATCTGTGAAAGAACTGAATGGTCCCAAGCCAAAATAATTTATCATTGTCCTCAAGAACCCTTTCCATGAACATCTGTGCTTACAGTACAATAATGAGTATTGAAAACATAAAGTAAATATTGGTATTTCTGCTTTAATTTTCCCATCTCATCCCATTTAAGACAACTATGAGACAATATCCATCATAAGCTTCCTTCTCACAGAACTAAGCAGTAATTTCCAGCTTCTAATGAATCATAAATTTTGAAAAAATAATCATGTCTATTAGGATAACATACATGCAAGGCTTAACTTGCAGTTTCAACAGGCTAGACAAGCATCAACAAATAAGAACAAAAAACTATGCTTGCCAGTCTAAATAATGTCCATGTTGGGTCCCTATAATACTAGTGATTACCCCATTAATATGGTAGTTGTACCCCTTATTAATATCGTTGTGCTCCTATTGTCACCATATTGTTATTATTGTGCCCCATAGAATCCCTCTAGTGTTATTTTTGTGGCTTTATATTATTATTGTTAGGTCGGTTGGGTTATATTGTGACTCCTTAGACTCCTATATATAGAAAGGAGGTTTTTTCATTTG
>APFE030783131.1:3799-16668 GCA_000404065.3 Pinus taeda
CCCCAAACATCAGAATGGATATAATCAAGGATTCCCTTACTAGTATGTTTTCCAGTTTTAAACTTATGCTTGCTTTGTTTCCCAAATATAGAATGTTTGTAGAAATCTAACTTAACAGACTTTAAATTAGGAAGTAACTTATGATTATATAAAATCTTTAAACCTCTTTTGCTCATATGGCCCAACCTTTGATGCCATAAATGAATAGAATTACTGTCATTTTCAAATACTATAGAAACATGATCTGACTCTGTTCTTCCTTCTAATTGAAAATGATTTCCAACCTTCTTTGCTTTCATTACTAGTAAAATTTCTTTATAGACTTTCATTACTCCACCTTGAATAAAAGTTTTATATCCATTAGTGCCTAGTACTCCTAGTGAAATGAGGTTTTTTCTTAGTTCAGGTACATGTCTTACATTAGTTAGAATCTTTTTTGTCCCATCAAACATTTTAAGCTGGATGCTTCCAATTCCCACAATGTTACATGTGACATCATTTCCTATGTAAACTACTCGATCATTGATTGATTTATAAGTTTTAAACCATTCTCTATGAATGCACATGTGATTTGATGCACCAGAATCTAATAGCCAACGTTGATCATGATTAGACAAACTAACTAATAACACTTCATCACTAATACCTGAAATGGATGCCAAACCTGTCTCTGTCGTGTTTGCTTCTTTCTTCTCTGTCGAAGAGTCTTCTTTGGATGTTTGTTGTCTCTTCCAACAGTCCTTCTTCAAATGTCCCAATTTGCCACAAAACCAGCATTTTACCTTACTCTTCTTCCCTTTCGGTTTTGAACGCGATTTGTTTGTGCTTATTGAAGCTTCTCTCTTTAGAACAACCTCTGACCATCATTTCTTCTGATGTAGAGGTTTCTGAATTTGACCTCTTCCTTGTTTCTTTGGACAACAAAGCTCCAACAACATCATCAAACTCAAGGGTTTCTAATGAACTAAGACTTATAGAAGTAACAAAATGATCCCATGACTCGGGCAATGAGCATAATAAAGTTATAGCTTTATCTTCTGATTCAAATTTTACTTCTATACTTTCTAACTGCACCAGAAGAGTATTAAAGGTATTCAAATGATCAGTAATGGATGTACCTTCCTTCATGCGCAAACTGTACAATTGTCACTTCAGAAGAATCCTATTGGTTAAGGATTTTGTCATGTATGGCTTTTCAAGCTTTGTCCACAAACCAGCAACAGTTTTCTTTGACACGATGTTAAACAAAACATCATCCGCCAAACACAGTAGAATGCCGCTCAGTGCTCTTTCATCCAAGTCACTCCATTCATCATCTATCATGGTGTAAGGTTGTTTGGCTTTTCCCAACAAAGCCTTCGCCATGCCTTGTTGCACAAGTAGATCATACATCTTCACTTTCCAGATCTCAAAGTTGTTTTTTCCATTGAACTTCTCAATCTCAAATCGAGAACTTTGAGTTTTTGTCATGTTGTGTCACACAAAATCTCCAAAATAAATGAATTTTTTATTTAAAAAATTGCCCTACATCAATAAAATGACTTTGCCTTACAATATAATGCCTTTACCTTATAATAAAATGCCTTTGCCGTATCATGTCATGGCATATTACAATTTCAAAAAAAAAATCAAAAAACTGATACATATAATGCCTGCCATTTCACCAAGGCATGGGAGAAATGTAATGAGTCCGAGAAAAAGGACAAGGAAATCACTAGCAAGTTTTCCTACTAGTTACGGATCCTTCAAATGGATTTAAAAATGCATATAGACATACCACATATGCTCCAACAACTTGAAGACTATACACCCAAGTTTAGAGCTAATCAAATCCGGATGTTTTCTTCTCCACAACGCATAACAAGAGCATGAGCGACACCTCTAGGACATTGTGATCGGAGTGTTGAGTTGAAAGATTGAGCAATATAATTATGATCACATTAATCCCACTGCCATCACTACAGCGGCTACCAGTAAACACGGCATAGTGTATTGTTTAAATTTTAATGTGAAATATTCGTTCACCATCTTCTCCAGATAAAAGCATTTTCAGCGTGTTGCATTATCTCCAGCGTCAACGACCTCATGTACCGTTTCTTTTACGCATAAATCTCAAAACTCATCGAACAGTCCAGCGTCTGAAGCTCGAAATGCTTCCAAAGCACATATTTCGATCAAGGAAGGGCCAGAAAGATCTATCTCAGAGCTAAATCACACCGGTAGGAGAAAAAGAAAATGATGGCTAGCTGCCGCGACTTTCTGGTACAACCACGATGCTATGACTTTCTAGGGTTCAGCTCCTGGAGCTGTATCATGACCCTGCACGACATCCACGTTATCATCCGCATTGGCCATTTGTCTCTTCTGCGTCTCCTTCAAAGAGTTTTTAAAATTACTGAAAGCTCTGATACCAATTGCCAGAGCACGCACAGCAGAAACATAAATAAATCATACACACAGTAGAAATCATGAGATAGCAAATTTAACGTGCTTCACCCAACCAATCTGGGCTACATCCACCAAATAGAGGAATTGGCAATCTTATTATTCAACAAGAGATTACAACAACATAATTCCTCACAAATTCTTAGCAAAAATATCCTCTACGGGCTTACATTTTATAGCTGGGAGTAGAAAATTGAATCATAAATTCTCTCACACCAAATATAGGATGCAATAACTCCTCCTCAGGAATAACTGGAGCTAACTTAGCAACAAATCCTATTGTTGTCACATACATGAGATTTTTTCCAAAATTAATTAACAGAAAAATCTCAACAGGGCATTAGGTTCCAAAGCGTTTTTATGTTCATTGAATTTATTTTATAGTTGATCTTTCTTAAGAAGTTTGCCTTTCAGGTTCACCGCATGATGTATATATACAATTCCTAAAATGCAATCTAAGATGATAAACAATCGTTTAATCTTCTTTTTGCAATGAAAATCCTAGCTACTAAGGAAAGAGAAGAGTGAATCTTTCAACATAGAACAAAGAGCACACACTAGATGCACTGTCCTAAATCAAAATCAACAAGTAGTCTAAATGAAAATGCACATGCGTGTATTTGTTTTTGCCTTCTTAATGTGTGAATGACAAAAATAATGCTAAGTACAAATCTGAATCGTTTCAAGCGACAGTACTAATGATTTTCTCTTCAAAAGACAAAAGGAAGATAATGACGACACTATGTGATTTTGAATTAAAAATTGCTTTCGACACTTGAAAAACTATTAATTCAAATCAAATACAAGAGTAACAATGTAATTGACCATCAAGAATAGTAGGATTCTTTTCTTTCACTAAAAACAACACTTGCGACACTTCCAAATCAAATGACGACAGTTTGATTACGCTACTTCTTTGTAAAAGAGAACTGTAAATGGCGAACAATACATAAAAACATTTACAGTGCTTTGTACAATCGAGGCTGAATCATGCAAAGGAAGGGAGTTTCCATAGTAGTATACTGATCACAGACAACAAAAGTCCTGAATAACGCTGAAGAGAGTGAACAAAAAACCAAAATATGGAAGCAGAAACAGTCTTATCTGATCATCGCACCTGTAACACAGGGAAAGAGCGATGCATCTCACCTACTGCAAACGGGAGGTGCAATGCATCTAGATTCCCAAGAGGAGAGGGTGCGATGGTCCAGGGACGAGACTTCAACTTGGTTCTTGGTAACAGTTTGCAACTTAGTTCATGGATTTAGGTCGAGCTAATGATAGTCAGTAAATGCAAATCATAGGGGCTGATCTAATGAGGCTACTTGAGCCACCACCAGGGAAATTAGGATGTTTGCAAATAAATTGTTTAGTTTATAAACAAAACCTGGAGATAGACTGAAGCAGCATTGATCTACTTTGCAATTGCATAGCAAATGCAGTTCGAAGGCCAGCTGGCTTGACTTCAGGCTCCATCTGTAGTTTATAAAACAAACAAATATAGACAAGAAAAAAAAACTATTCGCTCCCCAGTGGAGTCGCCATTTTGTTATCGAGAAATCTAGTGTCCATGCAGAGCTGCTAGGCCCACTGAGACGGGTGGCTATCTTAGAAACAAACAAACTAAAGTTACTTTTGTTTTACTTTATGAGAAGAATATAGGAGAGGAGCAAAGAATACCAACCTCAATCTTTCGCTTGGTTCCTTGCTTGTTCCTTCTTCCCTCTGACGGATCTTTGTCACTCCTTCCTTGATTACTTTGCTTCAAAGAGTACCTGTAAAGTCAAAGCAGCGTAATACCTTCAAAGTACAGAGATCTACAATCATAAACAATATAGGACCAAATATATATTTACCACACAAATGTATATATCATCAAACATACAAGAATGTGGAGGAAAACTTGAATAGCTTTATTGATATAAAGATTAGAAGAGAGGATTACAACCCATTGATCTGACCCAGCGTCATCCTCCTAGCATGAAAACCCTTCCTCACCTCATGAAAATCTTAGATCACCCAACATTATAATGTTCCACTAGGAAACCAACAACACTTCCTTACAAGATGCAAAATTCCAGCCTCTGGATCTCTGGGATGAGGGATCCATATATAGATGATTGCAGGGGGGTGAGTCAACTTCTGGGATTTTGATTAGTGTCTTCTCTCTGATAGTTCTCTGTTCCACTTGGATATTCATGATCTCTTACTCATCCCTGGGCGAATTCAGAGAGGCAAGTGTCACAGGAGAAGTTTCTGGAAGATTCCATGATCATCCACCTTGCAAATTATCTCTGCCATTTGTCTACTCTCACCCATCGCACCCTACAGAAGGTATTTTCAGTATGCATCACACTTTTTGCATGTGGTAAATGAGATGCATCGCATCCTTTGCACTGAGCAGTCTGTATGGTCCAGTTTTGACCAGTTCTGAGTAGTTTTCCATGGAGAACTTCTAGGAGATGATGTAATCAGCTGACCTTGTTCCTTTAAGGTATGAAACAACACTTTTAGGGACTCACAAGCCCTTGGTTTATGGACACATATGATTGGGGTTGCAATGCCCAAATATGTCTATAACACATAGGAAGAATTACCACACTTCCCTTAGGAGTGCCTTGGAGAAAGGAGGACAAGGGAAATAGCCAAACTACAAAGAAGAAATCCTTTTTAGAAGGAGAGGAGGCCATGGAAGACAAAAATTGAGTGAGAAGAGAAAGCCTACCCTATCCTTGGAATGAAATTAGCTACCACCTTATAAAGTATATCTCATGTGAAGGTAGGTATAGTGTGGTATATGGATACCACTTTAGGCTTCTTGAAGAATTTAGGTTTGGAGCAGACACACCTCCTCAAAATAGACTCAGCATACCCTACTTCCTTCTTCAATCAGTGATAGATATGAGCATGAAGGTGCGAGAAGGAAACCACCAATAGCTAGCACATCATGGTTTAATTGGACTTATCATAGAAGATGACCTCCAAAACCTCAGAATTCCTATCACATGTGCAATTTTCAAAGACATGTAGACAGAGGAGGATATAAAATCCCTTGAATATGACAAGAGCCCTACTGCTAGTGAAAGGGATGAAGAATAAATTGAAAAAGATGAAGAAGAAACAGAGAGGGATGAAGAGGAAATATATCAGGAACAAGAGGAAGAAAAAGAGAAGGAAAGTGGTGAAGAAACAAAAGAAGATGCAAAGGAGGAAACTGGTGAACAGAGTGAGGAACTAGAGGGAGAAGAAGAGGTGAAAGACAAAGATGAGAGGGGAAATGGAAAAGAGGAGGCAAAAGACAAGGAGGAATCACTCAGGGTATCTCCAGAACCCACTGAGAAAGAGGCAGCAACTGCCCTCACTGCCCTTAGTACCCCTATCAAACAAAAGGGAAAGAAACAGAGACAAACTCCATTATACTTTAGTACAAAAATAAGTACAAGAATAAGGCAAGGAAAACCTCAAACTCCCACCAAGTTTCCTATTGTTATTGAATACTCACTTAAACAATAGGAGAAGATGGCCCCTCTTATGAAAAATCAAGGAGAAGGATCCTTAGGACAAGCCTCCCCAAAGTCTCCTATCACTTATGTGAGAAGGCCTGTGACTAGATCTACCTCATCCAAAGGAAAAGGCATCCTACAGGATACACAGAAGGACCTACAGGAAGCATAGGCGATCATACAGGAAACTCTACTAAACCTACATGATGCTCAAAAATTGCACAAATAAGGGAGTGTGCAGCAAGAAAGAAAGAAAGAGGACCCAGAGATAAGGGAACCTAGTCCTCAACCTAACCTTGACTCCTACTAGAAGTTTATTGAAGGGGGTACGGTCATTCCACAAAAATTTTCCATCCCATAATTCTTTGAGCTTGAGAAAGAAAGAGAAAGAACACATAGACAAATGCATATTACCAAGTCCAAGGGAATGGAGGACATAGGTCAGATGGAGGAAAATCTTAAAGAGATGGGCAAAGAACATAACAGCCTGAGGGATAGAGAGGAAATAATGAAAGCTCAGTTGGAGGTAGAAAATGCATGGTTAAAAGGAAAACTACAAGAAAGAGAGAATCAATTGGAATCCATGGCTAGTTTATCCTTAGAGGCAATCCAGTGTAGGATGCCAACTATGTCCTATGCATTATACCTTTAGGAATAGTGGTTACAATTCCAAATCAAGACCCTAGCATAGAGAGGCACTATGCCCTTCCAGGATTATAGACAGTTCATTGATCTTTGTGATCAAAGCACATTGGAGGATAGGGCTAAACTATTTGAGTTCTACCTACATAACCTAGCCTTGACAGATCTGCATGTATGGGACCATAAAGAAAAACTAGGGGATTTATAGTTGATGGCTTTGGCATCGTGGATGAACCATGAGGAAGCAAGGGCTGTTGAAATGAAGAAAATGATGGAAAGGGAAGAAACAAAGCCTCTCATGATTATAGCTAAGCAGTCAAATCCAATGGTTGTCATCAACACACATAATTTAATTGTAAATGACCCTCAACTTGCACCTAGGTATCTTGCTACCCAAGAGCAAGAAATTACACATTTTGAGGATATGTTCAGGCTGTTAGGGGATGACAGCATGAAAGCGTGCAAAAGGAGATGGAACCTGTTTCCCTACAGTTTGAAAATCAGAGAGTACCATTCTCTTCAAAGAATGAGAGAAGCACTGAATAGGACACCCATGTACAAGAAAACCCTCCAAAGACTCAAAGTCAAGTGGATTAGCTTGATACTCACTCCACTACTACTTTTAGGGATGTTATAATGAAGGAAGGAAGAGGAAGAAAGAAAATAGTGGGAGGCGATAGAAAGGAAGGCAGGATTCTATGCACAGGAAGAGGAAACTGCAACAGAAGCATGGGATGTTAGGGAGGCTACTAGAGCTATGAAAGACATGGATATTGATTGAGTCGCTCAGAGGAGGAGCAACACTTTCAATAGGGGGTGATGATGAGCCTCATCATTAGGTAACTTTATGGACCTTAATTCACCTCCTAGCTTAGTCAAATCAACTCTTCTCACAATTTATTACATATTTTGATTGTATTTTGTTTATGAGATGAGTCAAAGTGAGATATTATGCGTAGTGGACTAATGTGCATTGAATGCCGGTTTGTGAGAGAAAATCATGGATTTTTGGCTAATTAAGGTTGGAACTCGAATGAGACAAGGAGGAGAGATTGTAGGAGGTATATCCTCCTCATTTTCTCCTCCCTCATTCAAATATTCCTCCATAAATCACGCTAGCTTGGAGTACGAGAAGCCAAGTCATGGAGATCAAAAGGTAGTTGAGCAAGTGACATTCAAAGAACTAGTTTATGTCAAGTTTATGATTCGAGCCTCCCTAGATCTAAGGAATTCATTGGAGATTTCAGCTGTATAAATAAAGAGGCCTAGAGCCTCATTAGGATTCGAATTTTTGTTGTAAAAACACTAGTCATTTTTGAGTTCAAGACTTGTGGAAGACATTGCTATGTAATTTTCTGTTTTGATAATGAGAATGAGCATTTCCTTTATCCAGCACTGAGTTAACTCAGAGTGCTAAAACTCTTGGGCTAGGGCCCAACCCTATCAACAAAGGCTCCTCTTCTTGTATTTGTATGCTTAGATTTATTTCATAGATTAATGGTTGAATTGACTTTAGAATTATTTCATTACAAGTAGTGTAGATCTGATTAGTTTGCTTATTAGTTTGCTTCCATTTGTGTTTTACTTTAGCAGTAGTTTAGAAGAGATAAAGGAACATCAAAAAGCTATCAATAGGTGGTTTTGGCCTCACTCCTTCCTTCAGGGATCCTGGTTTGAGGAAATAACTCCTATGCAGCCCTAAAAAGACAGAATTCTAGTTTCTCATGGAATTTAGGGTTTTATGTACTTAGGCCAACATTTGATCAGTTTGCAAGAGTAGTATTTAGTTATTGTTTCTTATATCTTCATTATTACATTGGATCTGATTCATGTTCCATCTTATTCTACAAGTTTTCCTCATGCATGAAGTAGGGAGTTAGATCATGAAATTCTATTTTCCTAGATCATTGAAATTCTTCTTATTTACATGATTTTTGGGTAAACGTTGATGTTTCATGCAACACAAGTGTTTCAAAAGTACAAAGAGATCTCATAGTCAGCAACCTCATTCCAACTTCATCCATCCATGATCATTCTTTTCTTTCACTAAAACCCTCACCAATTTCATCATTTCACAAGGAAACTTCTCGAATCTTGTTGAGAAAATCCAACCATATCCCAACATTGGTTTTGAGTTATGAAGTGGTCCTAGGAACTCCCTTGCCTCATTCAATCCACCAACCACCTTCCCTAAACCTTCCATTACCTTCAGCACCCATCTTTTTTCTCTCGGTTGTATCCTGTAGGTTTTCAAGAGATCGTGTAGAACGCATTAGGACATCCTATAGGTTTTCCTGTAGTGGCCTATTTTGAGGCCAAATTAAGGGAAAAGCCTCTACGAAGCTAGAAAAGGTCACCTACTTGTGTCACCAACCTTCTAACCATTCACCAGCATCCCTAAGCCACCTGCCACATCACCAAAAGAGATTAGCTTGCACACTTTCACATAAAAGGACAAAAGGAAAAACATATTTGTTTTAGTCATTTACATGCATAGTAGTAGAATGTTTGATGTTTTGAATTTGCATGCTTAGGATAGTAGGATTGCATACATGTTAACTTAGCATTCCTTTGAAGCATAGCCTATTAGCAGTTAGTTAGAAAATGGTGTGTTTTTAGCATTTGATTTCAGTATTTTTCCTTACTGTAGTAGACAAGCTTTCTCTTAGAGTAGATTTCTCTTTCCCTCATTAGTAATCAATCTTCTTCTAAATCTATAGAAGTATGGCTTGAAAAGGCCTAGTGGTCTATTGCCAGCTGAGCAGTGACAAAGAGAAGACCCATGACTTTTACTTGTGTATACAACACTGTCACCTCCAAGTTTGTACGAACTCCAAGTTGATAAAGTAAAGTTGGTAGCCCCAGGAGTTGTAACATTCTTGCTGCAATACTAGTGCTCATAAAAAGCCAAGCCACCTAGAATTTGTAGTGCCCCACTCTGGTTGATTGACCCCGATGTTACATGAGCCTTGATACAAATTTAGGAATTATACATTATTCTTTAAGGACCTTGGATTGAGGATCCACTTATTTTACTTTTACCATTAGTGGATATGATAATAATTGTGATATGTCAATTTGATGTTATGATGATAATGGTTGTGATGGACCTGTTTGATGACTATGCCTAATCATGTGATGGATTCATTATGTTTCCAAGTTTACATTAGCTTTTTTCTTATAGTTAATGATTATGTTGATGATTATGTTATGGTGATGATTTATCATATGCAATTATATCGATGACTAACATTATGAAAAATATTATTGATGATTATTGAGTATGGAAGGAGACCACCAAATGCACTTGCATGTAATGAGTCAACAACCTCTAGTTTGATTGAATTTCATGTTATTGTCTCCAAAATTTAAAGTTTAATTTAATATTTTTTCGTGATTTCTAATGGCATATTTGTGGTTGCAGGCAAGGGTTAGTTACTTGGCCAAAAAACTCACACATGAGTGATGGGGTTGTACAAATAGATGGAACTTCCACTAGCACTCTCCTTGTGAATTTCAATGAAAGGTGTGAGGGTACCTTCACCTTGAATATCACAATGTTGTGGGGGTGGACCCTTGATTGGGTCACTCAAGAGGATTTATTGGGGGCCACACATCAAGGTGAATTCCTTAACCCCCATCACCATTAGTCTCACTATAGAGGGTGACATAGGAGAGGACAATTGTCTCTGTCATTGCACCCAATTTTTCCCCTCGTAGTCAAGGATGCCTGAAGGGCAAGCAACCTGATACCCTTGGAACATTAATGGAAGTTCTTGAAGGGTACAACCAACTTGGAACTCTTGAAATCAAGAAGAAAAAGGTAAAAAATAATTAAGAGTTTATAATTATATAATGATGAATATTAATTCACACCATGTAGTAAGATAGGTTTTTGGATCAAATTAACTAAATCAAGAGTAAACCTTGGTATAAAAGGAAAATAGGAAGAATTATAAAAATTGGGCCAATTTAGTATTTTTACCTTCTCACATTTGTAAAATCTTAGGCAGATAATGTGCATTAAAAATAAATCCAAATTATATAAGTGTTCTAATAGCAAAGGGGAAAGGGACATAGAGTTAACATAAATCCAAGAATAGTTTAATATCATTAGGAAAATATGGTGGTGTATGAATTAAATAATAATAATTTAAAATTTGACAAGTTTAGTTTCATGAGAGAACCTCCACGTGCCAAGATCACAACACAAATATCCCCATCCAAGGGTTCAACTTGAGATAAAATAGGGTGTAGTTGAGGAACCAAATCTGTGACCTACCAATTGACTTCATAAAGTACACAAAATAAGGAATACAAAAGGGGGATCAAGACACATATAGGAGAAGAAATAGGGAGTCATGTTGTGGTGAGGGAAATTGTGTTTCTTTATAAGAATTTAAGTAAATAATTTTGGAAATCCTTTGTGAGAGGCTGATACATGGTGTTATCTCAAAATCAGGTCCTAATAGGCTACTGGTCAGGTTGACTCTAAGTAACTATTTCAGACCTACTTTAGGCTGAGGCTTAGCCTCCTCAACCTGAGAGGGCTCTCTCTAAATGGATTAATGATTTTGATTAAAGATAAAATGGCTAACTCTTATAGAACAACTCTGAAAAATATGAATGGTGGAAACACATTTAACAACTATCCATTGGGCTTATGGAGTCAACAACACCTCAATATCACAATAAGCTCAACCTTACATGGAAGTCAGGGCATTCAGCATTTAAACATTCAGAACATAAACTCATATGGGACCACACAGTTTACAAATGTATACAGGAAGTCAGAGCACATTCAGTGAATTCTGAGTGATTATACATCCATAATACTGTAAGAATTAAGGAAAGGACAAAATCACATATTCTAAAAATAAAAAATCCTTCATGAATCCTGAGAAGCAAGGTCAAATATGTATTACTGAAAATGAGTCTTACATGAGCCAAATACAAGCTTTTCCATAAAATTCCCAACCCTGAGTACATTGATGCTTCAGCTATATATAGAGCTCTTTACATAACTTGGATTCCTCCTCAAGCATGAGGGGAATTCTAATTCATCCTACTATGACACCTATTGATACTTAAAACTAACTATTAAATGCAAATGACACCTAACTAGGAGTCCTAGAGACCTAATACAACTAGGAGTGTAACTCCTTATTATGATTGTAACAACCTTATCTAAGTTTAAAGCATTATTTGACAAATTGCAACCTAAAGAAGTTGAATTTGATGAAGCCTCCCACGTGGTCATCTGACTGCTGAAGACAAACCCTAGAAATTAGGGAACATGTTTCCATGTTTTTAGGTTTAGGATCCCTGAAAATGGCACGTGGGACAGAGCCTTTATCTCATCCTCCATGACACATTTTTCGAAACTGAAAAAGGTTTTTGTATTCCAGGATGTCTAGAACAAAAACCTCTCTTGGTTTTGTAAAATACTTTTCCAGATGTCCAGAATCGATCCTTGATGTTCCTAGAAACTAGGAGACTGTCCCTTGCTCTGTTCTGGCTGAAAAATGGGTCTTGGGACAGAGCTCATAACTTCTCCCAAAAACCGTATTTAGAAAAAAGGAAGGAGGATTTTGTGAAAAAATCCATGCTTAACAAAAACCTCTCTTGGTTTTTTGAAAAACCGTCCCTACCTCCCAAAATGTGCCTTTTAAAAACAGGTGTAAAACAGAGACATATGCCTGTGAAAAATTGCACTTACAGCAGTTTTGTAGCGCACGTTTGATCATTCATCTCTCCCAGCGCATGATGTATTTGAGGAAACTGAAGGAGGTTTTGGTATTACAGGATGTCTAGAACAAAAACCTCTCTTGGTTTTCTAAAATACTTCTCCAAATATCCATAATCGATCCTTGAAGAACAGGTGTAAAACAGAGAAATATGCATGTGCAAAACTGCACCTACAGCAGTTTCGTAGCGCAACATTGGTCCATCATTTCTCCCAAATAGTAATGGATCTGAAGAAAGTGTAAGAGGTTTTTGTACTTTAGTATCTTAAGGATGAAAACCTCTTTCACTTTTCAGAGATGAGCTTTCAACTGCTCAGAACCTCTTCTAGAAGTTGACTAGTAAAAACAAGTTATGAAATAGTGATCACCTTTATAACATATAGCTTAGAGTTCAAAGGTGTCCTTCTTCTACTTGTTTGCCTTTGCTGAATGTTGACACTTTGTAAATGATCCTTTGCAGAGATTCCCATTTGAAAATATTTCTCTTTGTCTCACAAAATTGGTCCACTAATTCATAATATGCACCTACAGC